>JANAVB010039818.1:10203373-10338373 GCA_029216955.1 Iris pallida
AACTTTATAAAAGGGGGAGGGGAGGAGAGAGACTGCAAACAATAGGGGGTGCAACTCGGGGCGGGTTGGGTCGGGCTTGAGGTCAACCCGAGCCCAACCCGATGAATCATAAGCCTAGTCCGATGCCCAAGTCCGCCCGACCCCGGGTTAAACGTATGAAGCCCAAGACCAAGCCCAGAGGCTCGGGTTGAACTCGGGTCGGGTCGGGTCCATCGAGTTTATCAGACTCTAATATAATATTTGAAATAATTTTAAACAAAAGTAATATTAAACACATAATCAAATAGTAATCAAGTCTTGATCATTAAAAAATACAAACTGAAATAAGATTTATGATATGGAATTAAAGAGTTTGGGTAGGAAAATTTAGGATTTAACCTTTTTTACTTAAGAAATATGAAACAATATATATATATATATATATATATATATATATATATATATATATATATATATATATATATATATATATATAAGTCGGGTTTCGGATTTTTCGGGTAACCCGACACATGAACCCGAGCCCAACCCAATTTTTGATCGGGTTCAAATATTTTAACCCATACCCGAACCCGAGTATCTTCAACCCTAACCCAACCCATTAACGGGTTTACCCAATCGGGTACCCAATTTTTGATCGGATTCAAATATTTTAACCCATACCCGAACCCGAACCCGAGTATCTTCAACCCTAACCCAACCCATTAACGGGTTTACCCAATCGGGCTCGGGTTTTGCCCGCCCAAGTTGCACCCAAACAAACAACAGCTCTCCGATCCCTTCCTCCTCTCCTCTCCTCCTCCCCACCCTCCCCGGCCCTACCCTCCCCTCCAACAGTAGTAGCAGCATCAGCCAACACTAGCAGTCGGTGACGGAGACGACGACGGAGGCGACGGCGACGGCGACGGCGGCGGCAGCAGGTAAGTACAATTTTTTTTTTCACATCTGATTTTTTTCAGATCTGATTTTTTCAGATCTGAATTTTTCAAAAAATTTTGATCTAATTTTTTTCAAAAAATTTTGATATGATTTTTTCAGATTTTTTTTTTCAAAAATTTCAGATCTGATTATTTCAAATTTTTTTGAAAATTTTCAAATAAAATCGACCGCCTAAGGCCGCCTAGGGACAACATGAATAAATTTTTTTGCACCAGAGAATATGCACACCATAAATAATGTTCGCCTTCATACATGCATTAGGGACAACATGTTGACTTGTCATGAATATTTTGTAGGATTTTTAGGGTGAAATTATCACAATCTTATTAAACATGACCAGGGTCAGATTTAGCTGATTAATTTTTTTATCTGTCGATAATAATTTATGTTAGTGCATGCATGAGAAGAATTATGTACTAATTTGAAGATCTAATTTATTTTGTGCATACTGTAGGAACTGCCAGTTTTAGTACAACATTTATGCTACCTAGTTTAGATTCCCAAGTATATGTAGTTCATAGTTTTCAGATCTGATTTTTTCAAAAAATTTGATCTGATTTTTTCAAAAAATATTGATATGATTTTTTCAGATTTTTTTGTTCAAAAATTTCAGATCTGATTATTTCAAAAAATTTTAAAATTTTTCAAAATAAAATCGGCCGCCTAAGGCCGACTAGGTCCCGCCTAGGCCGAAATCCGCCTAGGACTAGCGCCTAGGGGGTTTTCGGTGCGGCCGGCGGCCGCCTAGACCGAAATTTAGAACACTGAATATTTAGAATACGAGTGATGAGATTTGGATGAGAAAGTTTTTAGGATGTTCGGAGAGAAGTGAAAAAGAAAAAAGAAATATACCAACATTTGGACTAGTTTTGAGTAATTTTTCAAGTGCCAAACTTTACACAAAATTTCTTTTTAGAGTAGCCCTGAGTAAGAATTGAAGTAACTTTATAATTTGCCTAAATTTACCTTAATTTCTTTTTCACATATTTTTACCTTACAATCAAACAATGTTTTTTCATTTCCACGGAAGAAGGGCTCGAATGATCAAGCTTGAAGGACGCTCGATCTCCCCCTTCCTCTAATGGCGATCATCTCCTCCTTCCTCTCCCTCCTCCTCCTCCTCCTTATCATCCCCCTCCACCACCGTGCGATTCCCGTCCTGGCGGGATCGGAAGGCGGAGGCGGAGAGGAGTTCACCGAGGAGCTGCTCCTGAGGCCTCTGCCGGATCGGAAGCTGCTGGCCCACTTCCACTTCCAGAGCACCGCTCCTCCCTCCGCCGACAATGGCCGCCACCACCATCTCTTCCCCAAAGCCATTGCCCAGCTGGTAACCCATCTCGTCCTCCTTATCAGCTGCGGGCCGCCTATGTTTTTTGATTTTTTTTGATTTTGCTTATTCTTAGTTGTATTTTGGATATTTGTTTGGGTTTTAAGATAGTATTTGGATTTTAGAACATTGAAATTTCAAATTCAAAATTTCTAAAATTTGAAAAAAAAAAAAAATCTAGGCGGCCGCCTAGGCGGGCTAGGCGCTAGACGGACCTCTGCTACACCGAGTCTGCGTAGCGATTTTTAGAACACTGTTCTCAGATGAACTACAATACTTTCTATCACCCTCAGATGGGCAAACAGAGGTTACTAACAGGAGTATTGAAGGGTACCTAAGGTGTTTTTGTAGCCATAAACCAAAGGAATGGGTAAGGCATTTGTTATGGGCTGAGTATTGGTTTAATACCAATTGGCACTGAACTACCAAGACTACACCATTTGAGGCTGTCTATGGGAGAGTACCTCCCAATATCTTGGCATATGTTCCAGAGTTAGTACAAGATCAAGGTGTGGCAGAAGCTATGGCTACAAGAGATAATTCTCTCCAGATCCTTAAAGACAATTTGATACTGGCTCAAAACAAAATGAAGAGATTAACAAACCTACATAGAACATATAGGGAATTTGCAGTTGGTGATTGGGTTTACCTTATGTTGCAACCTTACAAACAAATCTCTGTATCACAGAGAGTTTAAGAAACTGCCACCAAAATATTTTGGACCCTATCAAGTGTTAGCAAGGGTGGGTCCAGTAGCCTATAAGGCTTGCATTGCAGATGAAGCTTCCATACACCCCGTCTTCCATGTGTCTCAGCTTACACTACACCAAAAAAGGTGTTTAGGAACAAATTTTATATGTGCCTAATATTTTTAGGAACGTATCATAACCGTTCCTAAACGTGGCGTTGCAATATTTGGAACAGTTATAAAACGTTCCTATATTTAGTTTGGAACAGTTATCAGGCGTTCCAAAATTAGATTTTGGAACATACATAATGCGTTTCTGAATTATTTTCGGAACATCTTTGAAACGTTTCTAAATATCATTTTGAAACACTTTAAGGTTGTTCCTAAATATAATTTGCAACATTTTTTTTGCATAATCTTATGTTAGTTTTGCAACACTTTATTAGCGTTTATATTTTTTTTAATTTCATTCTTGCATTCTAATTTTTAGTTTGAACCGCAATTAAATCAATTAATTTCTAAACTGAACATGAAAACACATAGCTAGTTGTGCTACAATCATATTTTTGAAGATAGCACATTAAAGATGATATCCGAAAGGCATAACATACTATACTTTCATCCATACTATTTTTTACTATTCTAAATGCAAGTTAGGCTGAAAACATGAAATAATAGTTGAAACACAATAGTTGAGAACAATTGAGCAAATTATTCAACATGCAAAACATCTCTTCCAAACATCCAGATTCAAAATGTTAATCAGATAACACTTTAATAAAAGTTACAATTACAAACTGAAATACTTCAAAATGACTGAGAAGTAAAGGATATGATAACATTCATCTCTAGTTCCGCTAATATTCAAAGTAAAACTAGGGCAAATCAAGCAACCATCAGACTCCCTCCTAGATGAATACACCTACTTGGACTCTGTCTCACCAAAAATTAGTTCTTCGAAAAATGGTCCCAAAACTATAATCCAACCGAATAATAGTGATTTGAATAACAACTTGGAACACCTGCATGCAACATTATGAGACAAGTTAAAATCAAGAATCAATTATGGTTAAAGATTAGAGTAAGAAGTGAATACAAGAACACTTATTTTACATTTTGGAAGCAAACATACAAGAAAAGAGTGAAGGTAAAAGACATACAAGGAGACCATAATGGACAAACTTCCATATTATCGTAAACATTAAAATGAAAGACTACTTAAATTCCACAGGTTTATTGAATTAAATCAGCAAAAGTTGGTAGCACTCAGAGCCTGATAGGCTTGGTTTACTTGGGGAGTCAGAGAACATTCTTCTCTAAAATTATTTAGTGGCTTGCTCCTTTTGGACGAACAAGGCCATATATGGTGATGATGATATTGTGTAATTGTGCACAGGAAGAAACCACCACCAGTTCGTTATTTCAACATGACATTTTCAAGGGAAAGGTCAAGGGATGTCTCAAGTTAAATGGCAGCATGTTTCTTTGGGCTTCGGCAGGCTTTGGTGTGTTCAAAAGAAGATATGACTGAGTTTCATATGTCTGAAATTTAGAAATAACTAATACTTCGGAGAAGGATTAAGAACTGACTAGTACTTTGGAGAAGGATTATACTTTTCTTGGCATATTTAGTGAACTTTATCGTTTTGGGACATCTGGAGCATCGCGAGAATTAGGAAAGCTTCTTAAATTGAAGAAAGTGCCTTCTCAATGAATGTCAAAAAAATAATCTTGAAATTCCAAAGAGAGAAGTGAATTTGGAATTGGTCCTTTTTCAAACCTGATAACAGGTGTTAGAATTTTACAACTTCGAAAATTAACCCAGCAAGCAGCACCTCTGTGATCTTACAGGTTAGAATATTTGACGTACATTTTTTTGGAGATATCTGCATAAGTTAAAGCTTCAAATATGGTACTCTCTTGTAGTGGCTAAAATATTTGATGTTAATCCTTTCTTTCAGGGGAAAAAATACTTCTCAATAAGCTATATATTCAGTATGATGCTTCTATTATATTCGAAAACTATGTTATCTATTCAATCTCTCTTTCTATCCATATTGACAAAGTCAGTTTCTACTTGTGTCTCTGGATCAATAACATCTAATTTTCATATCCAAGTGAATCTTTCTGTACTTAAATTATGTTTTCACCATGTAGGCAAAATTATGTTTCATAGCTGAACCTATGTTGATGGGATAAGATTAAGATTAGGATTTGCTGATGTATTTTTATGCATTTCATAGGTATCTAGATATGCAGATGATTGGCATCTATTCCAATTATTGATGTTACTCTAATCCGCCCATGTTCTTATTTATGTTTATATTCACATTTCTCTGTTTTTTTCATGCATTGTTCTATTATTTGTGTGCTAGTAAAAACAATTATTTCACGCTTTTGAAATTAGTTAGTTAATGCATGTTCTGCTCAGAGCATGGTTGGCAGTATAGCCCGATACTGTTACCGAAATTGCCGAAACTGCTAATTAAGAAGGGTCCGACAGGGATACTTCGAACAATGCCTCATAGTGATACTTACAACAGCTGCTTTCATGACGATTAAGTGGTAGTTATCGAAAAGTTACAGGTTACAAGCATCAAGTGGTAGTTACTGGATACAAGCATCAGTTGTAGAGCATGGTTGGCAGTATAGCCCGATATTGTTACCGAAAAGTTACAGGTTACAAGCATCAAGTGGTAGTTATATTTATACAGTTTATAATTTGTCGTATCATTTTCCCGTTTAATTTACTAAAAAGTTATGAAATTTTAGGGTGTATAGAAGCCTTGATTTCTACAACTGCCTAAACTATTATGGCATAAAGCTATGAAACACATAATGGTTCAGCTAACAATTTTGCAGGAAAAGTTTAATATATTGATGGATATCTCAATGCGATGTGGAGTCTAATACTAACTGCCTATTTCAGTTATGCACAAAATCTACTATGAGCATGCAACTTAATTAAAAGAAATAATCATAAGCTATGGGAACTAGATGTAACCAATGGAGTCCTATGACAGTGTACGAAATAAAAATTCTTTACAAATCGCATAACAGGACAACAAACCTTCCTGCAGATGAGAACAACTGAAAAACTGTAGTAATGCCGCCACCAACCTGAAATAAAACACACTCAAGTAACTTTCCAAAGTAATTTCCAGGAATTTCTGGTGTGGGAGATGATTCATGGTGCTTTGAATCGACACACAAGCTCCCTGATACACCTGCTGCTATTAGCAGTTGCC
Organism: Iris pallida; assembly: GCA_029216955.1. Lineage (NCBI taxonomy): Eukaryota > Viridiplantae > Streptophyta > Magnoliopsida > Asparagales > Iridaceae > Iris > Iris pallida. The sequence goes on from JANAVB010039818.1 coordinate 10,209,573, forward strand.
AACTGCTCCACTCACACAGGTACACATACAGATACCTGACCCCTCATAACACACATAATTCCCAATTATGATACCATTTCCCATAGGTATCTATGATACACAAGTATATCCCCCTATGAATAACACCATGGTATCATGATACTCTACTCAAGATACATATTGTATCTAAGTCATCAATATGATATCTCAAAGCCATGATACCACTACCAAATATTATCCTTCATATATAAGCACAATTTATGATACTCAATGGTATCCACATGACCCCTCTATTATATATATATATATATATATATATATATATATATATATATATATATATATCAATTTGACACAAATATCCCACAAGGACAGTCACCTCCTATATCACAGAAACTCCAAAAATGTGTCATGGCATTTTAGGAAATGCATAGATTACTGCAGTCCCTGTACATGTGTGCACAGGTACATGTGGGTATTACCTGCAGGTTTCAGTAACAGGGGAGAGTATCAAGGGTTATCACTCTCTACCATGGTTATGGGGTATAGGAGTTGGTATGTGACTATGTTGTCTATAGATAAACTGCAGCAGTTTGCAGTAATAGGTAAATGCAGGAAACTGAGGTTATCCCAATTATTTTGTTTGGGGATGTGAAAGTTGCCTAAAGATATGTCTCTGAAATGCTCAAGAAGGGTTCTCTTCCTGACATTGTGACATTCAATATGCTTATAGGTGGCCTTCTTAGAGAACGGAATGTGAATGAGGCTTGTAATGTATACAACATTATGCAGCTTGCTGGTGTGGTACCTGACGTCATCTCATACAGATTGGTTATTCAAGGTACTTGCCAAGATGGTAACATCTCTAAAGCTATTGAGTTCTTACATAAGATGCTAAGTGATCACTTGATCCCAAATACTATTATTTGGGCCAACCAAAAAGAAAAAAGAAAACCTCGAGTATAAACTATAAAGTTAAAATGGTCAAGTGAAAAACTGGAATGAATTAAAGTAATAAATGTAACTATTTTTTATGTCTAGAACATAGGGATGAACTTCCCTCCATTAGAGATAATTTCTCCTCTCTCTCATTAACAACTGGATATATACATAGTTGTCATGTCATCTAGGTCAAACCTGAATTCCATAAGTTTTAATCCAACTCACTCACCTACAACATCTTGACAACTCTCACTTAAAGGTAGCCACCAACTAATCCATATAACTTGCAAACCTCTTCCCCTTATCCCACAAGGACAGTCACCTCCTATATCACACCCTAAATAGCACAGAAACTCCAAAAATGTGTCGTGGCATTTTAACATCATGTCATATACACGTATTGGACACAATAAGAACACTCCAAAATACATTAAGACCCAACAAAATAGGCTGTGTGGTGTGTCGACATCGATGTGTTTGTATCATGTCATGTGTATTCATGTCCGAGCAACATCGGGCGTATCTCACATTCCTCAAGGCATTAGTGGCAACAAGAAAACAACACATTACCACAGATGAAGTACACACTAAAGCTAACAAAAGACAGGTATCGACCGGAACCTTGAAAGTTACACAGGAAAGGGCTGCTTCCATGTGATTAGAAGTATGAATATAACAGGGCAATTTAAGAATGGAAGGAAATTTTGTGAAGAAGAGTTACACAATATTGGTTGTTATAGCACGAAAAGAAGAAAAAGAGCACATAGCGGAAAAAGAGCATTCCAGGACGTGTAATTCAAAATGTGACGTAATAGTAATGTCCATTTAATTGATAAAAGAAACAATTTGACTCAGGCCTCCTAGGCACCTAGTCACGCAATCTCCGGACACCTAGGCAGATGCATTTTAGGGTGCTTTCTAGACAACTGGTTGACAAAAGCATTCAGTGATTACCACAGAGAAACAAAAAACTGAATTCTCCTTATGTTCTTTGGTATATATTTAAAAACAATTCTCAATAAATGATCAAGAATAGACAACTAACAAAACTAATAAAAACAAGATTTGACAAACAATACAAATCAAACGTGCCATGGCATTCTAGAATAATAGGTCAAACATGATGACGCTCCAATTAAGAACTAAATCACACCAAAAAAATTCAATAGCTCATTATAGTGACACCAAGGAATATTTCTTCTGCACATACCATGGCATTCCAGCAGTAGTATAACTGTAAATAATAATATACAGGTATAGATAAATTAAAATCCACAACGAAATAGCATTAACTAATCTACACATGATGATTTAGAGTAAATAAAAATAGTGTTACACTAGGGGGTTGTATATGCTGATAACTAATCCACAACGAAATAGCATTAACTAGTCGACGAAATAGCATTAACTAATCCACAATGAAATAGCAACTTATCCCAATTCTGTGCAGGTTGTATCTGTTGATAAGGGAATGCAACGAAGAGAGAGAGAGAGAGAGAGAGGATGGTGAAATTGAAAAATTAAACAAAAAATAGAGGAAATAGAAAGAACAAACCCTTCCTTGATGGATGATGGCAAGCCCTTCAAACCCTTTTTAGCCATGAGATGCAAATCCTTCCTCGATGGTGATCGTACGCCGGATGGCGATCACCAAACCCTTCCTAGATGGCGATCTTATGCCGGTTTGAAGGTCTGTGCTTGGTGAGATCTCCAAACCCTTCCTTTGGCTGTCGTATGTGGGTTTGATGGCAAGAAGAGGAACTTTTTTTTTTGGCCGGGGGGGTGGGGGGGGGGGAGTTGAAGGTTTGGTAATTCTGGAACGTTTGGTTTGGCTGTGCATACGATGGGAGAAAAATAATTTTGTTTGCCTTTGACTCTTTATTTAGTAATTATGTGAGATGCACGTGGTGCACGTGGGGTGCAATATCAATTTGAACACATTTAAACATTAAAAAATGTATTTGAATAAATATTTTTTGTAAAAAATAAAATAAAAAAATATTAGGAACATTTTTTTTTCTTCGGAACATATTTAATATATTCCATAACCTAGGAACAAAAAATAAGTGTTTCAAATTGAAAAATACCTAGCGTTTCTAATTTGCCATTTTGGTGTAGTGTTAAAAAGCATATAGGTCAAAGGGTGGTAGTGCAGGATGGCATTCCTAATTCTGGGGAGGAATTACTGATGGAACCAGAATGGGTCTAGAGAGGAGGTTAGTCAAAAGAAACAATAGAGCAGAAGTAGATTTACTTGTACAATGGAAGAATAGGAGTGCAGGAGAAGCAACTTGGGTTCCATATGAGGAGTTTCTTAAAATATTTCCTTACTTTTGACCTTGAGGCAAGGTCAAATTAAGGGGGGAGTATTGATACATTCCCAATCGTAATCACTAGCTAAAGTAGCAATAGCTCTCATGACAGTTACCCCCAATTAGTCAGATAGCATTTACTTACAGTCAGCAATAGCAGAGCAATAGCAGTTGCTTACGGTCAGCACTAATCCAACTCATCAATTGTCCAGCTTAGCAGATGGTAGTGGAGAGTAGAGTTAACCATCTTAGTGCAAAGAAAGAATCAGCAAAACAAAGGTAGCAAGGGTATTTCTGTTATTGTTGTATATCTTTCAAACTGTATAAATACCCGAGTTTAGGAGGGAAAAACTTATAGTTGTATGGAATGTTATTCTTGATTGTAACTGAATTCTCTTTTGATTGCAATAAAGTCTTCTTCTTCCCCCAAACTCTTAGATGTCATTGAAACCCTAGTTTCACCATGGCCAATACTACTCGATCTTCTTCAAATTCTGTGTCAGTAGGAAGAGGTCGTATCAGTCGTGTATAGAATTAAAATATAATGGTTGAAATGGAGGAGTGCTTTTGGAGTACTTTGGTATCACAAAATACTTTTGAAGTTGATTTAAAAGTTAGGATTACTATAAGACTAACCATGCTTTATGAATCAATGTTGGCACTTAAGAAACATGTCCAGATATTTAGTGAAGCTGAAATAAGAATGCTAAGATAGATGAGTGATAGTCCATTAAAAGATATGATACGAAATGAGTATATATTCGTGGAAAGTTGAAGGTGACGTCAATTGAGGACAACGAAAAAAACCATTTAGGTGGTTTGGGCATGTGTATCACAAACTTGATAAAGAGCGATAAGATACTAGTTGTCACTCCCCGGTTCCCAGGATGACTCGAGGCACGTGATACTTCTTCCCAGGCTACGCAACTGTACAATGAATACCGTATTGTACCCTGCGATTGTCGCCTGTAAGGTCCGAGATAGGTATAGATATAAGGCATAATCAACAGAAATTCCACAATTGATACGATATTCATTTGTCCACAAAGTCACAACTTGATCAAGATTCATCAAAAACACATTATACATATTCGATTCATTGTTCTTCAAAACACATAATTTACATAATTGAAGGTGTTCTCAAAATAAAGCTACATTCCATCCGCTCCACAATCATTCATAGAGTTGGTTCTCGGTGTACTCCAGATCCACATCTTGATCTTCATCAATCCCTAGTGCACAAAACTAGGTCGTCAATACGACGAGCAAGTCCTCGGTCAAAGGAAGAAGTTATGAACGTGGAATGATAAGACAAGTGAATATAAAATAGAGTAACTGGAACAATTAACTCTCACCTTATGATATCCGTCAAGAAGTAAATAGTTCTCAAATTAATGTCACAAAGAATACAAATGCGATCTTTCTAGACCAATATGCAGTTAGAGAAACTTTCTGGATCACACACACACGCCTAGCATCTCAACAATAACCCCATTGACCCGGGATCAGGCTCGTACAAAACGGATGGTGCTTAGATTCTCCAGCCGTCTGTACTATCACATATTGATGTGATTACAAGCATGATAGCGTCATGAGTTAGTTTCCGAATCATCTGGGTCGAGTCATCGAATCATGAGCTATAAAAGAAAGTTCGTATGACTTGGACCTTTCCCAGAATATCGAACCTATTCATTAGAAGTATGAGCTGAAACTCAGGGCTTAGATGTCTAATGAATTAACCATTATTCTGAGCTGAAACTCAGGGCATGAGACATACACAATGGAAGTCTGAGCTGAAACTCAGGGCTTAAATGTCCATTTGTATCAGGAAGATGAGCTAAGCCTCACCTCAGATATTCGCGCGGCCGCACGAACACCGATTCAGGGACTGATCAGTACGAAAGACAAAAATTCCATATTGCAAAGAGGTCAGCCGGGTGTGATCCAATGGTTTCTCTCCTATCCCAATGCAACCTATTCTAGACATTCGGATTTCCATAGGGACTATCCCTTAAACAGGGGTCCTAGAAGTCAAGTCGCATTCAAGTAACAGTTTGACCTTACTGAAACTAATGTAGTCCAAGAGAGTGTTGGAACCAAGACAAAATTTCAAGGTATCTAGTTGGACAATGATTTCTAAGAATCCTCCCGATGTTGTAGATCGGAAATGGATGGTTCTAAGATCCAGAATTTAATATTAAAATTCTAAGAGCCAGGACTCCGAAAAAAGAGACTAACTCTGGAAATTCTTAAAAATTTTGGCAGTCTCCTTTGTATTTACTGACCCGAAAATATTTTCAGAACAATAAACACAAAGAAATAATCATATGGGCACGCCGACCCCTTCGGTGGAGCAACCCTCAACACCGGCAACACGCAATATATATATAACCGGGTACGCCGACCCCTTCGGTAGAGCAACTCTCAACACCGGAAACACGCATTCATATATAAAATGTGATTAAGTAATAGTTTCTTACCTTGGCGAGCAAGCAAGCAATAAGGTTTAAATTTTTCAGCAATTGTCCCTTGTCTAAATACTCTCCAAGTTCAAGAACTCAGTTTAGCAAATATAAATAACCATTTCTAATTTCCAATGCATATTGAATACCCTTAGATATATTGGACTTAATGCTAGTTATTTATAAAACTAAGCACTAAAACTTAACTTACAATTTCACAATTAACTTCTTGAGCGTACGAAATAGACATTTCACTTGAGAAGTTAACTAGTATGGTATCATATTGATCCGGTATCTATAAATATCAATTCCAACTATGTGTCTATGACAAAGTGGTCATTTTAAGCATGAATAAATTTCTGGACAGATTTGAACATTACACTAAAAATAGTAAAAAAAAAATTGACAATTACACTTATCACAAAGTTAAAATAAGACATTCCTCAATATACTTGTTTTCATGCTAATAATTGATAAGATCATTAAATGTGTAATCTATGTATTTGTGGACATATAAGGTGATTCAATATATGTAATTATATACAACGAATCATAATTTGCACTCTTCTTAATACAAAAACCTAGTAAATTAGGTGTATGTATATTGATTTAAGCAAGGTTTATAACTAATCATCATCCCTTATATACATATTCATAAGGAGAGTTTAAACTTGGAAAAGTCTCCTCAAAGTGTGTCCCACATTGTATTCCAATTCACACATATATGTATATGTAAATTCATGAGTAGATTGTACCAAAATATACCTAAACCTACATTACTCTTCTCATAAAAATTGGATTTTTAATTCATGGATTATTGAGATTCCTGAATTAAAATTTTACTATATTACTCAAGAAAATAGTTAGAAAACAATTATCAAGGGAGAAGAGGTAGGAGGACTTGCCTTGGGTTTGGATATTCTCCCTAGAGGGAAATTTTCTCCAATTCAGAACCTATTACACAAAAAAAAATTGGAATTGGGTTATCACAATAACCTAGAACAAATTTGAAATAAATTGAGAGAGAAAGAGGGAAGAGAAATTGGAAGAATGTAGAGGAAGAAGAATAAGAAGATGAAGAGGGGGGGTCGGCCGGTGGCCGACCGGCCGGCGGCGCCGGCGCCGGCCCGCGGCAGTAGCCGCAGCAGCAGTGCGGCAGCAGCAGCACAGCAAATGCAGCAGCGGCAGCAGTAAATGCAGCAGCAGCCGCAGTTAAGGGAAGGGGGAGGGAGAATAATAAGATGAAGAAGAAGAATAATAAGATGAAGAAGAAGAAGGAGAGGACTTGCTCACCTGGTGGAAGGAGAGGAGAAGAATGGTTCTCACCTGGTGGAAGGAGAGGAGAAGAATGTTAAATGAATGGTGAAGAAATGGAATTACTAAAATGCCCTTATGGCCTCATCATGAGAAGAGAATGCCACATGGCATCTCTCCATGCATGAGTGCCACCTAGTGGCTATAGCAAAATGCAAATTTGAATTTGCATAAGGGGTTAAAAGAAAATTTAATTTTTGGGAGAAAATTAATATAAGAAAATTATTTTTAATAGTTGAAAACCAATTTAAATACATATAAAATATAAAAAAATATAAGGGTATGACACTAGTTAAAGGAGCCGTTAGGATAGAGGTATGCGTCAATGAACATGGATTGAAATTTTAAAGAAGGATATGATTTGTTTGTGCTATAGAGGAGATGTCTCTTAATAGAGATGAATGATAGTAAATGATTCATACAACCTACCCTAAAAATTTGAGACAAAGGCCTATTGCATGTTGTCCTCTAATTCATGTGTCCCACCCTTGGTCCTTTTAAAGGATTGGTTAATACCTTAAGCTTTTATTAAACCCCCACCCCTTTTGTGGGTGGGCGTGTGTGTGTGTGTGTGTGTGTGTGGGGGGGGGGGGGGGGGGGGGGGGGTGCATTGTATGTTGAGGTGTATTCTTTGCATTATGCAGGGTGAAGTTGCATTGTTGTTTCAGGTGCACTTTGCACTTCATAGAGGAGCACGAAGCACAAGTCATTAACTGGTGTCTTGTGTGTGGGAGAAACTTCTTATCATCGTAAACCATAAGATGATCTTCAATTTACTTTATCCCTCACTATGTAAAAGCTGTCTCCTTAAAGGTGGATAAGTCGCCTACTGGTTTTTTATATAGGGAATTCATAAGCTGTTCATAAATTTGTAGGCCCAGCAATCGAGTTTATACCCAAAGTCATAAGAGTAACTGGCTTGTTCGAGTTACATCGCTAGTCTGTCAAAAGGTTGGGAAAATAGCATTCTTGAATGGTAGATTAAATGGCAATTTTTTATGATGCTCAAGAGACTTCTTTTTTACGACTGCAAATTGACATACAAATTTCTAATCCAGGTCCAGAAGTTTCATATTCAAGAGCTGGAGTTGTCTTTCACACAGGGTTGCTGGAACTATGAGAGCTGGGGTGGTTCTGATCCCATGTCCAGCACCAATGCCAAGCCCCCTGGTGTTGAGTTGTGGGCCCTTTTTGACCTCCCAACCAATGAAGTTGATGTGACTTGGGGAAATCTTACTCATTCTCTCTCTGGTCTCTTCTGCTCTTCAATTAACTTTCTCGCATCTTCCAATGCTTATACAGCTCCTCATTGGGGTTTCTCTTAGTTCAGTTTTGGGAAAGAAGGTGGCTGGACAATGTGTTGTTTCTAAAGCTAGTAGAATTTTCTATGAACTGGACAAAGGTTTAGTTTCTGAACTTGAGAAGTTGGAATCCAGTTATTCATCGAGAAATCCAGTTTTTGAATTGTCTGTTCCACCACACAGGGTGATTAGAGAATCTAATACATTGCAAGGTCAAAGCACTTCAGTTCTCAATGAATATAGAGTTAACTTCGATGACTATGAAACAGTAGATGTTGGAGTTACATGGAAGCTTCCTTTGAAATGGTCTTGTCCTCATGCACCTTTCTACGCAAGCAGATTTCTAATGGGAAGTGGCAATGAGAGAGGCTCTGTTGCTATTTCACTACAATCTACACCGTCATACAGATGGCTTTCAGAAGGTTCACAAGGGTGCACAGTGCAGGTTTTGGTTTTTCAGGTTGTTCCGTGGTATGTCAAAGTATATTACCACACGCTGCAAATTTTCATAGATGGTAAGCCACAGATCATCTCAGAAGTGGTCGAAAAGATATTGGTCTCTCCTTCGGAAGACAAGGTGTCGCCTGGATCAATAGAAATGATGCTTCGGGTCCCATGCAGAATGCAATCAGCTGCCTTGATTTTAGATTTTGATAAGGTCTGTTCTGATGTCTTTTGATTTGAATCATCTCAAATGAGACTACCCCTATACAGGCTTATGCACGTATATTGACATGTGGGTCTATATTCTTTCACGCACATGCACTGAATTTGATCACATACCATTTAGTTTTTCCATGGAAAATGTGACATCTGCATAATGACTAAAAAGCCACATGGATGATTGAATAAGTTGCTTTAGTCAGTCTATCTGGGCACATTGATAGTAGTTCCATCTGTTTTTTTGTGGTTCTTTTTGGGTAAGAACCTAATAACAGTTGTGCAATATCCTTTATTTTATTTCTTATACAAGTGTACTGAAGACTAAATTATGCCTTTTAATATAATTTTTCTTATAAGCATTTAATTTGCTTATTTTGCCTTCAATATTTTATATGTTTTAGTTAATAGCCTTATGATAAGCTTGTCCCTGCCGAATATTGTATTTCAAGCTAGCTAAACCACTGTACTAATGCAGAGTATGCACATTGCTGACTACTTTCACTTTGTAAAGCCTAATCTTGTTGTGACTTATCACTGGCATGAAATGCATGAAGTTGATAGAATTATAAGCTTTTGAGCCTAATTTGTTTGAAGGAAACATTTGACTATTCTGTGGCTTCTTAAGGTTTTAAGGTTGAGATATAGCTTACTTTGGTGAGATTCGTAATACCATTGGGCAGCTGACTATCTGCTCAATTCTGGTTTTGTCGACTATAAGTAGATAATAATATTCGAACTGTATACTTGAAAACATTTGAACTTCTACATTGTATATATTCCAATTATAAAGGGGTGATTGCGCGAAAGCAGATTTTTGAGTGTTTGTAATTTATACACATATAGTTCTTTGAACTGCTGTACATTTGTATCTTATAATTCGGAAAATCTTTCAAATATTGGTATTTTGCTACATATTAATCTAACAAACTTTTATTCTGTGCAGGGATTCTTACACATAGATGAATATCCACCAGATGCTAATCAGGGGTTTGACATTCCATCAGCTCTGATTAGTTTTCCAGACATTTATTCAAGCAGAAGTTATCTTATAGAAGATTCCTTAGACCAGTCCCCGTTGCTACAAAAGTTTCAGGTATCCATCTGATATTCATCAGCTGGTTGAGACTTGAGAATGAATGCTTAAACTTCTTCTGTTGCAACTCTTCCAGTCATAGGACCTCCTCCTTCTAACTCCTTTTAATCCTATGCTGTAATTTCTGGGTCTTCTTTGATGTTTTGCAGGAAAGAAATCCCGTTCATTCATACACAGAAGTATTGCTTGTGCCATTGACGACTCCTGATTTTAGCATGCCATATAATGTCATTACATTCACCTGCACTGTTTTAGCATTATATTTTGGATCTTTGTTTAATGTCGTGCGAAGGAGAGTTGGTGAAGAGGAGAGATTATTAAAAACCCAAGGTACTTTTCTTTGGTAGTTGAATTATTTTTATAGTAGCTATCTATGCCTGGAAGAAATATTTATCCTACTACTGGGTGAAGGAATGCTCTATAATTAACATTTTCAGCAGTTTTAACTTAACCTTTGAGTTTCTAGTTCTGAATCAAAGTAATCATGGTCTATTATTTTCTATATGAACCGAAAACTGAATTCTTACATCACCAGTTTTTATTGTGTTGTCATATCAAGCAATTGAAGCAACTATTTCACCATGTTCTACTTTTTGATACGTGAAAACTTGAGCATCCACGTTGTTATCAAGAAAATTATTTTGTTTCGTGTTGACTTTGGAGAGAGCCAATTTTCTTGTTTCCTACTTCTGTTCCCTACCTATCCTTGTGGATATCGAACTGTACAAAAAGCATTAACACCACCGCATACTTATGATTGCCAGTAGAAGCTTGCACCAAATCTGGTTTTTGATCTTGATCAGAGAGCTAACTGAGGCCTTACTGTCAATTTGTTGAGCCTTTACTTTGTGGTAGAAAGTTTACATATGATTTACAAATGTATTCCTCATTTTAATTATAAGAAAGTGAGACATTCACACCCCTTCGTATTAGGATTAAATGACTATCGGTCCTGTCCTCTGCAATGAAGTTCTTGCATCTAGCTTGCCTAGATACTGTGACATGGACATATATGACGTGTATGACGTGACACGATATGGCACAATGGCATGGATACGGTTCCAGTTTTGGTGTATTGTGGAGTGTGTTGCATTTGATATGTGATATGTGTGCAAGAGGATCATTGAACCAATTTTGGAGTGTTAGTGCTTCCTAGTCTACATGGGATAACCTTAGGTGAGTTACTGGTTGCCTCGTGTTCCAATGTATCTACAAAAAGTTATTTTCATGTGTGTACTTGTTGTATACTATGTGAAGGTTACAAAGAACTACATAATGAAAAGTTCACATCAAATTGTTGACATATGTTCTGAATAATCACTTAATTCCACTTTATTTACGTGTTTTTTAAAAGGTTAGGGTTCAAAAGTTGCTAAACATTTTCCATTTGCAGTTTTATGACCATGTCAAGTGAACTATCATGTTTATACTATGAAATGAACCACATAGGTTATATTACATATAAGGGAGGTATGTGTTTCACCTTTCTGACAAGAGGGACCAGTAGAACATTCAATGTATGTCTAGAATTACTCTTGTCAAATCATTCTTTATATGATCTTGCAACTTAAATAAGCTAATTGTAGATATAGGTGGATGACTAATTGACTATACTGAAGACTGTACCGAGACCTTAAATTCCCATAAGCTACCACTTATTACTGTATGTGGATCCACAATAATACACTTATCAATTTGCATCCTCAGCTGGAGGTCCTAAACTATAGACAGTTGCCTTAAGAGCAATTTTTTTATTTATGGATATTTGATACCAATATATCATTAAACAAGTCATAAATTTGCATCATCCAACATAGACACTACCTTATGCTTTCTGTTGCTACAGATCTATGAACATGGGATCTATAATCAAGTACTGACATGCCTAACCCTCTTTAGTTTTGTAAGTTGTCTCATGCCTGAGCATGGACACCTGCTCACATATTAGGGCTGGCAGCAAGTTAGCTTTGGGCAAGACTAGTATAGTCTTGCATTTGTTCCCATTTTCTTTACCCTGTACTAGCGCGTTTATTGAGCGGACCTAATAGGTTAAGCTCGAGTTCACATTTGGGTTAGCTATAGAAACATGATCTCTGTGCCTGTGCCCCTTACCTGTTAATTTTTTTTATTGTTCTAAATGACGTTCGTAGTGTCTGCCATAAAAAGCCACTATTTAGCTGCCACAACATGCTAAAATGTCACCTATAGGGCGTTTTGGTGAATGTTGTCCAAAATATCGTGTTATAACCATTTTTGGGTACATAATGCGGTACAACAATGGCTGGCATGAACCATTTTGGAATAATTGGTAGTTCTGCTTACCTTTTAACTTATACTAATTAAAAATAATAATGTTCTAAAGCAGTTTTACTTGTGCGCTTTGTCCATGGCACCTATAAATCACAATTCACAGTATGCAGCCACTTCGAATATTCGATTAACCGGCCACCCAGTAATCAGATTAAGTGCCGACTGCTCTTCTGTTTATCCGTTATTAGTTTTTTTGGAACAATGATTAAAATATCTGGTAAGCAATATATCTATTGATTGGTTTTTATTATTTAATGGGTATAATGCCCAATATTACTTAACGAATAACTATCCTAAATCAGAAACTTCTGTTATCTTCTTATTTTTTTTATTTCTTCTACTTCAGTGTTCCTTTCTTAATTGTTGATATTGTAATGCTCGTCTTTCCTTTTCTTCTTAGTGTAGTATTTTGGTGAATCTAGTATCTTCACTAATCTATCTTACATATTGATAGTTATTAGCACATTATTTAATAGAAGTCTTCAGTAGCTATATAAATTGACATAGTTATTAGCAGATTTTAGTCGGTTATGGTAATTTTCACTAGTTTTTTTGGGAGTAGCAAATTATTTATTAGCATTGCAGCAGTTTTTTGGTGATATTATTAGTCGAACATTGTTGGATTTTCGTATTTAATTGTTCGTAAATTTTCATACACAGCATCCAAGTTTAAGGAAATTGTGCATACAACAATAAGTTTTATAAAATTACAAAGAACAAAAACGCGGCGTTTTACTTGACAACAGCTATTTTCCTTTAATACCCTACCATAACCAAAAAAATCGGTAGATATGCCCAACCGTAGGGTGCATCCCGTGCAAAAAACGCCCAACTGTTGGACGTTTTTTGAGCATTATACGTCCAACCAAAGGACATTTTATGCACAGAATGTGCCAACCAAAGGGCGTTTTGGGTTGGATTGGTGACCTGTGGTTGGATTAAATGTGGATGGATGGGATTAAATGTGCGTTGGTTGGTTGGGGGAAGTGGATTATAAAATGGGAGAGGGGAAGTAAAGATAAAATAAAATAAAACTGATAGGTGTTGACACCCACTTTTATCCACTTTTGTTACCTAATTAAATTTTACTCTCACATAAAATAAAAAATTTCAAAAATAAATAAATAAAGAAAATCCCCACTCATTGTCAAATAAAATAAAATAAAATCCTAAAAAAATTGTCAAAAAATGCCCTTTAGTTAGGCATTTCCAGAGCAGAATACGCCTAACGTTAGGCGTTTTCTTCACATAATGTGCCCTTTGGGTTTTTTTTTTTTAAGAAAAGGCTTAAATCCAGCTTTAGGTAACTTAATATAAAGTTTTACAAGGAAAACGCCCAAACATTGGGCGTTTTCTTAAAAACTCCATACGGTTGGGCATTTTTATTCTCTTATCATAATTTCAGTAAACTTTATGCTTTCACCACATTTTCATTAAAGTTGGCTGCTGTGATTGAAATTTTCCGTTATTTGTTTGGGTTCTCGACTCCCAACCCAACTTCCTTGTAATGTATTTCACTTGCATGCACACACCCACACACTGCGCATTATACGTTATACCTGATGGTTTTTATTTAACTTGTGCTGGTCTGGAGTATCAATACAGCCATGTCTTTGTTGTCTTGTTTCTTCTGGAGGGGGGTGTAAAGTGATGTCATGGACACTAAACTAACTAATGCTGATATCCGGACGAAGCATTTCACATTTGAACAACACATTACTTTCTCCATACTTGGCTTCTTTATCTGGCCTCTGTTGGAGAGCCCCTTCGTCTATAAGGATATTTCCCCTATTTTTATTTACCCGAGCAATGGTATCTTAAATTCTTTGATATTCGACTTGGAATCAGTTCTCATTTTTGTGTTGTTTCTGGAAAGATTGAAGTGTTTATTGATATTCTGTATTATTCACTTTACCATCTAGTTGCAAATCAAACCAAGTTGCCTAATTCAACATGTTCCATAATCGAATTTAGGTTGCCTTTTCTGTGTAATTCTAAAATATTTTTGCTGTCACTGTATATACAAACCTTTGCCTTTTTATCTCTCAGAATACAAGATCTCATATTATTTTGCATTCGACAGCTGAGAAACTAGGGTTGGTTCCGTTGCTCCTTTCTAAGTTGTCTCTCAAATTAAAGGGACGACCCCAAGAACCACCCGAGTCGCCATTGGGGTCATCATCATCGGCATTGGGATCTAAGATGGTATACGGAGTCGGAGTAGTAGCCGTGGCAGCTGTAATCTGGCAGTATTATTCAAATAGTAGTTGAGAAAATACTGACGGACATTTCAAACTAAATAAAATTTGTAACATGTTCTTAGAGTCATAGTAGTAGCAGTGCCAGTGGTGGTTGTAATCTGGCATTATCATTTAAATTGGTAGTTGAGATTAAGTTCCCAATTAAACTCAGAAGCTTGTAACATGTCGAACAGTGTAAACATCTTTTAGGAGGGTTATGTTTTATTGATTTTGTTAAGACCATAGAATGGTATGTTGTATTATTTTGTGCTGATGAGCCTGGGTGCGACTGAGATGCAACAGGCTGAGAATATCCTGGCCAGGATCCCTCTCTAGAGATGTCAGTTCCAAGATGAACACTCCACAAGAATTGAAACCTTCAAATCAGTCAAGACCCTGTTTGGTATATGGAAGTCGAGGGGGCTTGGGAAAGAACCAAGAAACTCTGGTCATTCAAATAAGTTCTAGTTGGCCAAATTTTTGTTCCCATATCGAACTGACGTTTCCTCTATCTATAAAAAGAAAATCTAAGGACATGTTTGGAAGAAAAAGAAAAATGAAGCCCGACTCCTATATGTAAATGAAGGTAAAGTTTCCATAAGAAATACTTTTATTTTCTTATCTTAAAATTTTTTTTTAATTTTTTTTTAATTATTGACTTTTTGTCAAACCAAAAACAAGGATCTTGACTGCAAGTGCAAACTCTTGAACAAGCTTAGTTTCTATTGATTTTTGGAAAAAAAAAAAAACCTAAATTTTGTAATGAAAATGTTGTTATTTGCATCAAATCAAAAAAAAGAAGTTAAAGATGACACAATAATAAACTAACATAAATTGTTAGGCCTCGTTTGGTTCGTGGGATCATGGAGTCGGAAAATATTTTATTGAAAATTATTCCATCCAAAGAAGGAATCACTATCCCACCTTGAAATATTCACTTTTCTTTCCAATTTTCTTGACATTTCCAAACATATGAAAGACAAATAAATAAAAATTGTAATTTTTCAAAGCGTATTGATTCCCATTCCTTTCTGCGAACCAAATGAGCCTTAAGTGGATGTTTGAAAAGAAAAATTACAATAGTTAAATGATAAATATCTATGCAAGTCCCCAATAGTTTTTGAAATGAGGTGAATGTATTCGTTGAATATCGTTTACTTGGTTGTGCCTGTTTATTAGGCTAACTCTAAGGGCACACCACTTTTTGCTAGGGGCTAGTCCAATTTCTTTTTCAAAAAATTACAAATTTGCCATTCATTTTCTTTGCTTGGGGTTAGCCCACATAATAGTATCAATGCCAACTTTTCTTTTCTTTTCTTCTTTCCCTCTACTCTTTTCTTCTCTACCAACATTTCTAGGTCATATAATTAAACCCTAGCTCAAATTTTTTCCCAACCTACATTTTGTGAAGATTGCGGGTGGAAATTCTAGTAATAGTTTCATCGACATCTACCGTCATTTGGTATGTCATCGAATTAATATATGTTTAGAGTTTCAAACATTAATTTCACATATAAATATTTAATTATGTGTGTTTAATGTACGAAAAATGAACATGGAAGAACCCGGGTCATCAAATGTACTAGACTCTCGTCCCGCTACGTCCGAAGAACACATCAATGCTTCGGAAGCACTCTTGTAATTAAATTTGAACCTTTTGTCGGGTGAAAGTCGGGTTTGTAACACACATGACTGCGGAAAAGCTGGCAGTACAACAATGAAATAGGACTGTCAAAGTGTTGACAGTCCGGTTGTAAAATAGGACTGTCAACAGTGTGGCAGTCCTGAAAATAGAGGACTACCAAGAAGGATGCAGTCCTTTGTATTCTATGGACTGCTTCATTGTCTGCAGTCCTATTTATTTGCAGTAGTTTTCATACTTGTGCAGTTGTTTAGTTTTATTAACTTGAAGTTCTATTGTAGGGCTTATCATCTTCCGAGATTGCGGTACCTCCTCCAGTTGTCGTTGATGTAGGCAATTTATTCTCGACTGATATTTGGTTTGAATCAAAACGAAGAAGCGCTACATTGGTGCCGAGAAGTTGGACGGAAAAACAATGTTCTTGTGATATCCAGATCGGTCCGAAACCGTCCGGGATGACAAACTATTGTGGTTGGATGTGAAAGAGACGGTGCATTCAGAAACCATAAGAAAGATACACTTCTCCAAAGTAATGTTTCAAGAAATTGGAACGAGGAAATGTGGTTGTCCATTTAAGATCTATATTAGAAACGTAGAAGAAGCGAAGTGGACAGTCAAAGTCAAGAATGAAATCCACAACCATGTTGTTGCCGAAACACTTTTGGGTTATCCGTATGTCGGACGGTTGAACAATACGGAGAAGAAGATAGTCGAAGACTTGTCCAGTTTCGGAGTTGCACCGAGACAAATATATTCCGTCATACGACATAAAGATGAGAAGAACAAGTAAACAATGAAGTCAATTTACAACATCCTATCTTCTTCGAACGCCATTCAGAAGAAATCAAGAATGGCGTTGCAAGAAGTGCCGAAGTTGCTTGCCGATAATCATTATGTTGAGTACCATAGAAGACATCCCCAGAGTAATGAAGGCATTTCACTCTTTTGGGCTTATTCCGATTGTACACATTTGGCTAGGTCTTTCGTTGACGTGTTAGTTCTTGATTGCACGTATAAGACCAATAAGTTCAAGATGCCTCTCTTTCATGTTGTTGGCTTCACCTCTACGTGGAAAACATTTCCAATTGCTTTTTGATTCATGAAGAGTAAGAAACTTGAAGACTACATGGGCGCTGGAGAATCTTAAAATACTTTACACCGGTCATAGAGAGCCGTCTGTTCTTGTTACCGACAGAGAATATGCCCTAATTAATGTTATACGTATTGTGTTTCCTCAAGCGAATACATTGCTATACACTTGTCATATCAATCGTAATATCCAATTCCCACTGTAAGTTGAAGTTTGGGAAGGTGGATGGTAATCTTGACATAAATTTTTTTGAAGAATTCTACAATGATTGGAATTGTGTATGGCGAGCCTGTACGAAAGACAGTTACGCCGCCGCATGGTACTTGTTCAAGAAAAAGTAGGAGGCGAAAGAGCCGGCATGCATTTTTTACATCAAAGATACATGGCTTGAACCGCACAAAGAACATTTTGTCTTAGCATTGACGAATGTGCGTGGTGAAGCATTATGGAACGACAACTACCAATCGTGTCGAAGGTTATCCCTCGGCAACTTTGTCTCGGTTTGGCAAGCTATACATCTAATGGTAGACCGGATGGTGAACGAAATTAAGGCATCATTTGAGATGAGCTTAAATATTGTCAAGCATGAGCATAGAAAGGAAGCCCTCTTGGATGCTTAATGCGTGTTATATCTCACAAGGCGTTGGCATTACTATTTGATGTGATTGATAGGTCAAAGTTTGTCGGGTTTGATCCCGATGTTTGTGGGTGTGTACATCGAGATACATTGGGCCTCCCTTGTGCACATGAGATTAATGAATATCGTCGTCAACCCTTTCCTATTCCAATAGGTGCTGTCGATGAACGTTGGAGGCAGTTGTTTATAATGCCCATGGTGAAGAGTGGCGATAATTTCTTCACTTTGCCACAAGTGAAACTTCTCCACGCAAGGTGGTGTGCCTCAATAGGAGCAGAGCGGGAGTGCATTGAGCTTAAAATCCAAGAAATTGTATGTCCGGTGACTACTAGAATGCATGAGCCATCCGTTGTTTCCAATCCTAAGGACATGCCTCAAACAAGAATGAGTAGTTCACAGAAGAGAAGTTTGGTGTCAACTAAGAGAGATCTATCATCCTTTGAGCATATTGAACGAAGCTTAGAGCAAGCTCCGCTTGTACGGAAGAGCAAGCTTGTCATTCGTCGAAAAAGCAGAAAACATACATGCCAAGCGAAGATACCGTGGATAGACATACACTGGGTTTGTATATTGACAGTTTTCAACCTGAAATTCGTAGTTACATTTGGTCTATTGTTGATGTCCTGGGGGATGGCCATTGCGAATTTCATGTGCTTGCAAGACATCTTGGTTATTCTGACAAAAATGTTAGATACCGATGTGGCAGGAGCTGTATGAGGAGTTAGAGACTCGTCTTCCATTCTACTCCTGCATCCTAAGCGAAGATACAGTTGGAAGCTTGTTGACAAGTATTCCTTGTACTGACAGTGTTACCGGTGAAGACCAGTACATGTCCGTCCCGTCTGCCGGTTATTTATTTGCTAATAGGTACAGGATACCTGTTGCATTTATTTTGATGGGTATTAACAATACATTCTTTTGGATGTGCGATCCTCCGGTAGAGCACAAACAATCTAACCTATGTACTATAGGTCATATCGGGAACCACTTTGTCATACTAAGGTTGATCGATCATTCTCCGATTCCTCCACTTTTAACAATTTGGTACAAATATGCACCGGACGAAGCAATCGCCTAGACCACACCTTTTATTGATCAAATCAATCATTGTAAGAAGTTGTTGAAGATTGGGGAGCCAAAAGACTTACCTGTCGGCCACTATGACATCAAAATCGTCTGTTACGTAAACGATTGAATATGGAGTAATTTACACTTTGGCATTTTGTATATGGAGTACCACTTTTGTATACAGTAAATTATATCATTTTGAAATATGAAGTCCAATATATGTTTTGTGTTTTACACTTTTACCAGTGTGCTATATGTGTTTACCTGTGTGCAAAATGTATTAAAGTCTCAATGTGCAATTTGTGTTTACCTGTGTCAAAAATGTATCAAAGTATCAGTGTGCAATTTGTGTTTAACAGAGTATCAGAGTTCATGAACTAGGACTGCCAGCTACTTGGAAGTCCATCATGAAGCAAGGACTGCCCACAAGCTGGCAGCCTAGTCCAAATTCTTTGTACAGAGAGTTTCAACTAGGACTGCTAGCTAGTTGGCAGTCCTTGCTTCATGCAGGACTGCCAAGTAGCTGGCAGTCCTAGTTAAAACTCTCTGTACAGAGAGTTTGGACTATGACTGCTAGCTTGTGGGCAGTCCTTGCTTCATGCAAGACTGCCAAGTAGCTGACAGTCCTAGTCCAAACTCTATGTACAGAGAGTTTGGTTAGGACACTCTTTGTACAAAGAGTTTCAAGTAGGACTGCCAGCTTCTTGCCAGTCCTTGCTTCATGCAGGACTGCCAAGTAGCTGTCAGTCCTAATCCAAACTCTCCGTAAAGAGAGTTTGGTTAGGACACTCTCTGTATAGAGAGTTTGGACTAGGACTGCCAGATACTTGGCAGTCCTTTATGAAGCAAGGACTGCCAAGAAGCTGGCAGTCCTAATCCAAACTCTCTGTACATAGAGTTTGGTTAGGACACTCTGTACAAAGAGTTTCAATTAAGACTGCCAGCTACTTGGCCACAGAGAGTTTCAACTAGGATTGTCAGCTTCTTGGCAGTCCTGTATGAAGCAAGGACTGCCAAGTAGTTGGCAGTCCAAGTCCAAACTCACTATATAGAGAGTTTCACAAGTCAAGCAATCCAAATATATCCAAATAACACCAAACAATATGTAATCATACCAAACCATATCAAAAAATATGCAATCATACCAAACCATATCCAAAATTACATCACATACATGTCTACATATCCAAACGTATCCAAATATACACATCCAAATATCCAAACGTATCCAAATATTCAAAACAAATCCAAATATTCAAAACACATAACATCCAAATATCCAGAAATAACTAGTTATCATGCTGGGCTTTCGTACACTGCTTCCGATTTTGCATAAAAGGAAAATCTATAGTGTCATCGATGTGCTCCATCTCGTTGGCGATTGCGACACATTTCTCGTCCTGGCATTGATGGAGACATTTGGCCAATTCCTTCACCTTTGTAGCCTGTAAATGACACGACATAAATTAAGTCTACAAACTTGGAAATCTTTAAAGACTACAAATTTGAAACTCACCATATTCACCAATGAAGCATATACTACATTTTTTGAGGAAAGAGGTCCCAGAGCTCCCACAGCAACGGGCCCTGGCTTGCTAGGGTTCGACAACTTAGGATGTCTGACACCAGCAGAGTACGCCATGTAGTCATTGCTGCAGTCGACCATATCCTTCACCGGTTGTCTTTCAGCTTTTCCAAGCACATGCCGTTGCCACTTGGAGTAGAAGTCCATAGCCCAGTCGAATTCGGCCAGTTTATAATTTAAAGGTTGCGTCCCGCGCGGAGGCTCCAGTAACTTTAATGTGCGCTACGACACAGTTTGTACGAAGCCAAACTGACGAAGGACTCGATCAGGCATGTAAGGCTTCGTGATTTCATAGCATGTGATCATACCATGAAATAAAGCTACTGGTTGCAGATGGCGATTAATCTCTCACAAATCCTGGTATGGATGCCAAACTATCTGTAGGAAAAATTTCTAAACAAATATGTGCGTGCATAGCTTAATTTATCATCATGACCAAAAAATCTAACAAGTAATATGCTAACTACGCTACCTACTTACCTCTTCTGGCACCAAATTATCAAGTACATTGCGAATGGTTGCCATTGTTCGATAATTTTTAGTTTCAGACTGAGATGGCCTCCATCGACACATTCTTGGAAGGTGGTCGCCATAGTTTGGGTTCAGCTCACCTCGCTTCAGCATCGGAAAGTGCTCATATATCCTTGCATGTACAATTTTTAAATCAATGGTCAACAAATAAACAACAAAATTTTATATATGAGATTAAGAAGTTAGAAATTTCCTTACATGGAGTAGAGTCTGGCATCTAGCGATTGTCTTGGTACCGACATGGGATGCTATACCAAGCTCGCGGTAAAGATTTGCTAGTATACCGCTTCTCCAAGATATGTCTTCTACGTCATCCACATCGGATAAATTCAGAATATACCTCGCATGAATCAAGGTTTTGGACTTGTCCGAAATGCCGACGGATCCTAGTATGAAAATGATGTACGCACGGGCCACTATGTCAACGGTTTCATCATCATCGGCCTCCGTCTCTATAAAATTCTCTCCAAATATGACAAAGGAAGTCCGTAGGACTTCTTGAAGTCTTGAAGGGTTGTAAAACTATTAGCCTCAACCCCAAGATTCTCTGATACAAAATCTACAATATTGTCGTACCAATCAGGGGATTTCTCGTGGAAGAGTTCTTTCATCATGACCCGCACGGTAACATTGAGGTCCAATATCTGATGGACGTCGTCAAGTGTAATCGTCATCTCCCCTGCTGGGAGATGAAAAGTGTTGGTATCTGGATGCCATCTCTACACGAAGGCTGATATAAGAGCACTGTCCATCGTCTTGTAGGTGCATCGAGACAAATTTTGCAAGCCGCTCGGAATGATCTTGTTCTGGACGGCCTCCCCTAAACTATTAAACTGCTAGCCCCCAGACTTCTTCCTATGGCTCACGATCCTAAGCATACGAAAGCTCCTATGTATGTCAGACAACATGATAAAATCAGAACTATATATATATATATATATATATATATATATATATATATATATATATATATATATATATATATATATATATATATACACGTCCTTCCATATTTGATAAGCAATATGGTTGTCAAACGACAACAACATTGAGCAACCTTCCTTACGGACAGGCTCCTGAGAAGGCCCGAAACCGTCACGTGTGCGAAGTTGGCCAATAGGCACGTCATCATCGAAAGAAGACGGAGGACTAGGAGGAGCTGTTTGCTTCGACCGAGTTTGGTGAGCCGGTGTCTTCGTCCGAGACCAGCCAGTTGGTGCAGTGACTTCACTTTCTGAAAGCGATTCGGCAATTCTTATTGGTCTCTCAAGTGGAAGTAGTGCGTTCCGTGCGCGCCGACGCGGTGGGTCATTTTTTTGGGAGTGGCCGCAGGACTGCAGGACAACATACAGTCAGTAAATAATATCAAAACAATAGTCAGGACAATAGGACAACATAAAGTCCTAAAATTATAGAGGACTATAGGACTGCATGCAGTCCAACAGTATTTTAGGATTGTAGGACGACATACAGTCATGCTTTACTATAGGACTGCCTGTCTGCTTGCAGTCATTCTTTATATTAGGACTGCCAGGCAGCCTGCAGTCCTTATTCACATTAGGACTGCCTGTCTGCCTGCAGTCCTAATGTCGACGTGCGCGACTGTGGCGGCAGAACGGCCAAACCGATCCTTTGTCGTATTCTAGGGTTAGGGTTTCATAAAAATAAAGGATTTGTCGTGTTCAAAAAAATCCATACATGAACCCTAAAGGTGTTCTAACCTATTTTATCGAAACTTTTTAGAGAATTATGAAAGATTCAATAAATTTGAAATGAAAATAAATCAAAATTTGTCAAAACATACCTAAATTGGGATGAGGGTTTGGGCTTGGGTGCCATTGATTGGACTTGAAGGAATGGAGAAGAAATTTAGGGATAGCAAATTTGGGAGTGAAGTTCTGGAGAAGAGAAAAGAGTTTAGGGTTTGAGAAATAAAAATAGAGAGAAAGGAAATGAAAAAATGAAGTAGGAGAAAGGGTTTGGGGAGGTAGGCTAGCCCCAAGTAAATTTCAGGCTGTCCCTAGTAAAAGTTCCACTATTATGGGTTGTCCCCTAGTTAGGGATAGCCCCTCGCAAAAAATGGTGTGCCCTTAGAATTAGCCGTTTATTAATGGTGTTTGGTGTGTATGGGAAACTTTTTTTTTGAGAGGGAAATAAAATTTTGAACGGAAGGAAAATGAAAGAGAGTAAGATGAAGGTAACCTTAATTTTCCTTCACTTGTTCGGATGACAAAAAGTGGAGGGTGGAAAAGTGATAAATAATTTTTGTTTGTTTGTGGAAATAAAGATATAATTACTATTTAGTCCTTGGTTTTTGAAATCATAATTTATGCTTAGCATTTTGAGGGGTAGTTAGGTAAATTTTCAAAAAATTATCTTATCTCTCTCCATTTTCTCCCACTTTTTGGAATTTTTTTTTGGTGGGACCCATCTAATTTTTTCCCGTCATATTCTCCTCCTTCATTTTCCTTCCTCCGTCCTACCATTTTTGCCTCAATCTCCCCCCACCCCCCATTTTACTCCCTTCTCAAACAATTTGTAAGTATTAAAAAAGAAAGAAAGACATTCTTGCTGCTCATTAATTCAGGCAACCCACATTTTGATTCTCTCTCCCTGTCTCTTATTTCTCTGTTCCCTCTCTATTTGGTCCCACTTTCTAACTCTTAATTTTTTTTTACTTTCCTTTATGTGAGTCCGTTTTTGGATTTCC
Organism: Iris pallida; assembly: GCA_029216955.1. Lineage (NCBI taxonomy): Eukaryota > Viridiplantae > Streptophyta > Magnoliopsida > Asparagales > Iridaceae > Iris > Iris pallida. Next base: position 10,233,452 of record JANAVB010039818.1, read on the forward strand.
TATTTATAAAACTTCAGTATTTCAATTTTTTTCTCGAAAAACATATTTGTATAGTATTTGTATTTTTGTAGATCGGTGTCTCGATTTCTTGAATCAATTTTGAGTTGGTACCTTGGTTTTGACTAGCTTTGTTTTCTCCATTTTCGTGCCACAGTATCACAAAAGTAGGATATTCGAATGATATCATAATTATGAATCGAATTAATAATTTATGTATCTTTAAAGTTTTTTCTGAGTTTATTGAGAACTGTGCTAACTTGTAGACCACCAAAGACTTGTAGAGACCCATGACATGGCCATGTACCCCGATTAGAACCCGCAAGTAGAACCGGAGCCCTAAAAATTATGATTTTTTTAATTTTCCTGCCTAACAGTATACAATATAGTCCCAATATATTGTACAATATACTATTTTCCTTCTAGGAGTGTGGTTTTAGACTATGCATGACATTTTCAACTGTTGGATTTTTATCCAACTGCTATGATCTGTTCTGGAATTTTATATAAGGGTGAGAACCCTCATTATTTCTAATTCCTTCTTTCTCTCTTGTGGTTTTCTCTTGATCCAAGGGAAAAGAACTCCCCTTCTCTCTCACTTCTTCACTTCACCATCTCTTCCTACGAGCTCGAGATTGTCAAGGGAGCGAAACTTATACTTTTGAGATGGCCTGGGGGTGGACGCGAACAGTGCAGAACATCCTAAGAGTCCTTGTCGATTGCATTGTCTGCCCGTAGGCAAGTACACCTTGCTCTTGACCTAAAATATTGATTTATTTTTTGACATATTTTCATGTAAACTCTTGGAATTTCTCTTCGACTTTGATTGTCATTGTTTGTAGTCAAGAATACTGGATGTTTCGAGCCCGTCCGTTTCCCTTGATGAGACTTGAATCAATCGAGTATCGATTAAATTTTGGTCATTTTATTGAATTTCTCCATTTAATTATAGTGGTTAGTCGTGATTGTTTGTACATGACATCTACAAGTGATATCGAGCATGTCACACTTTTCGGATTTTGATTTAGTTGTGAATTGGTTGACCAAAGAACAATTCGTACGAATCGAGGTTCAACCCCACTTTCTGCCCCTACATAGTACATGCAGTATAATGTCCAGTATGGTGTCTGCACATCATTTTATATATAATTGATGTTATGCTCATTTTTTGCTTTCGTACTTCTGGATTTTTTTATTATTATTTTTTATAAAATCGAGCTTATGCTGTATTTCATGTTTTTGCATATCTCGTTTATCATATTTTTATTTGACTTTTTCTTTGACATGATAGAGACTATCCTGGACTTGTAGAATACCCATTATCGTTGCCATAAACCAGTGATAGGACCCGCACGTAGAATGGAATCCCTGAGTTTTCTTAAAAAGGAAATTTGGCAGTTATACCAGTATAACACTGGCATACCGTGACTTACCGTCGATATACCGCCTTGAGCCAATGACTCATCCCTTGGTTATTAACCAAGTCATTTCTTTACTCAAGGTTTTCTTAGTTTTGTTTTAGTGGTTGAGATAGATTGAGAGAGTACTTAGATCGTTAACGTGGCAGATCCAAGGACTCTTATTCATTCTATCTTTCTATTTAATATCTCTCTCTCCCTCCCTCTTTCTCTTTTTACTTTTCTTATTCTCTCCCTTCATTTCTCTCTCTTCTCTTCTTTGGGATGAGCTTTGAAGCTTGCTTGGAAGCTTGGATTTGTGCTCTCCCTTAGTGGGATCTTGGGTTTGTGTCTATGGGCTACTTAAGGCAAGTATATCTTGCTCAAAGTAAAAAACAACCATGATTTATTTGTATCTCGGTTGCATCTTTTTTGGTCCAAAATGGGTTTCTCCAAATTATTTTCATCTTTTGTATATGGCTTATTTGGTTTTGGATGATGGTTTTGAATAGATTTAAGATTCTAGGTGGTATAGTGTGATACCATAGTAAAAACCAAGTATCGCAATACCTACGTTTCTCTTGCAAACTTAGTCATATATGCTATAAAAGACCCGTCCTTACATTTGTATTATGTTGGTTTTGGATTTGGTAGAATCGGTGCAAGTTTTGGTTCCCAAAAAACTATTTTATGTAATTTTCTACACTAATTCAGTCCGAGCGACAGTATACTGTGTTGTACCATTTTGGTTGTGGTAAAACTTGTAGTATTTTTTTTTGGTATATCAGTGTATATCACCAAGACACCCAAGTTTGCCTATTTCGATATTTTGTTTAACTATTTTAATTTCATATGTTGTGACACAAATTTATGTTATTCATGACACAATGGAAGTAGCTAATATGTTGCATGCTTAACCTATTGCATCTTGACTTTGGACAATTGAGGGTGAGTATTGTCCAGTATATCGCGTATTATGAGTTGCGATGAGTTCGCCAGTGATAACTTGTGAATAGCTCGTCATATTACTCGTCATTCCAGGGCAATTTTCTAGTGTCTATGACTTGAGAATCTAGAATCAATCTTGTAGGATAATTGGCAAGTTAAAATTTATTTAGTACATTCGGAGGGCAGGATAGTAGCACTACCAGCAACTCCGATCGCTAAGGGCCCCATGACCTATCAAGTTCATGTGCTATGACACTTTTTATTTGTACGTATGTTATGTCTCGTATGTTAGTTGCTTATGATATGTTTGTGTTACAAGCGCGTACTCGATCCATTGGCAATCCGGATACCTGCAGTGAATGCGGTACTGAAGTTCATCAATTTGCACTTGGTAATAAAAGTGGTAACCCTAGCTAGTTAAATTTTATCAAGACGTAGAAATGTTTGGTCGTTCTCTCGTGGTTGCTCATTATATGTTATACTTGCACTTTAGTTCTATTTTACCTGTATATTGTTAGAAGGCTACGTTTTGCTTGGGTAATGGTTTGCAATCCCAGTCCTTGTTTGGTTTATGTATTGTAGTCCTGCTCCAGAGTAGTTCCTATGCTCTCTTGCCACTTGCCACATTAACCTGCTCTATAGTTAGATCTTGTTCACTATTTCATTTCAGTATTCTTTGTTCTATTCTCGACATGCGTGCATTGGTATCGCACAAGTTTTAGCTCGTATTTATTTACTTCAGTCTTTATTATCGTTGTTGTGTTGTTGATTTGTTGTAGATTTTTTCATTTACTTCAGGATCCTTTATGGTACTTGTTGCTTGGGGTTCTGGCTCTACTGGTTTTATCTGGCTAAATTTACTTGAGGAGCTGGAGGATCTGCCATACCTTCAGCTTGATGGCCCGCATTTGTAGATCAACGACCTTAGCTCGCGATTGGATTTCTTTTCTTTGCCATTCACATTTCTTATTCTTTTTGTGGCATTAGAGCCTGGGCATGTGTTGGCCTTATTCTTTTGGACACCGTTCTCTCTGAGTTCAGTCAGCTTGATTGTATATATTAGATCATGGCTAGTATTGTTATCATGTATATTCATATTCTGCTAGTGTATCATTTTATTCCTTAGCTTCGTGATCATATATGACATGTATTCTAGATGTCTCTGTACTTTTATGTATGATATTCTTATTAGTTGCTGTTATTGGATTGATATGTTAAGATTGTTGGCCTTAAGACTGACGTAATATGCTTGTTAGGGTCCACCCACTTATCTTCTACACAATTGTGATCGTCGTACTATATTTACATACCTTGTACAATGTACCTGGCCGAATTCGTTGTCACGATCAGATCCTGTATAATAGAAAATCGCCACCGGACGTAATGTCGTACAAGCCTAAATTGTGCTTGTACAAGACAAGCACAAAAATGGCCGATTGAACAACTAAGGAGCAAAGTCAACATAACAAAATTTCAAGCAGAAAAGTTGAATCAACACAACATATATGAAAATATTTCTCTTTTTGGTAACATGTAGTAGAATTACAACGTCTCAAAGCAAAAGTACAACTCGATTACAATTACTCTCTATCTCTATATCTCAATATAATGAATCATACCATAAGGCTTATAACTTGAGAATTATACAAATAACGATGTTCATACATTATGTAATTTATAAACAAACAAAATTCAACTCGACTACAGAGCCTAAAGTGCCAACCGAGCTCTACACCAACGCCTCAGCACATCCGAGTCGCTCCCGGCACCTACAAGACTAGGAGGGTATCAATATGATGCATATTTGTGAGCATGATCTCACTGACACTACAAGACCAACACGTTAATATAGTAACTGTAAGTAATATTATATGGTCTTTCTAATATTGTCTTATGATCAGTTACATGGCATAACATACTTGTGTCTAAAATCATAAATGTGTTACGTGACAGAGCAGAACTTACCAATACTTGCCATCCTTCCTTTCTGTTCAATACAACATATATCATAACAATGCATTAATCCATCAATACAAACATAAGTGTGTCCCATTCATGTGTTTGCATAAGACATTGTTAGCTTTCATTAATACATATGTAACATGTGTCCATATCTTCTATCTCAAGTACTAGGCCTGTAAAGCAAACTGACGTTAGCATACAACCTAACTCTATATGAAGGTCAATGGTATTACAAGCCATCTTAGACTATTTTAGGTTAGATGACTCCCTCTCAGCTCGGGTAGCTAGCCTCCGTTGAGAGTTTTTGAATCACCATGTATTGTGTCGCACCCTTCGGTCTAGCTACTAAAGGTCTCGTAATACCCCATGCCAGTACATCGACTATGATATCCTGGTTCCTCCTAGGCCGAATTAGTTCTGGTGCTCCGATGACCGTTCGAGGAAACCTATAAATGCTTGTGCGCAAATTGTCCATGACCATGCAACTACGTGAACATCTATTTTAAAGTATATGTATGGTACTAAACTGAAATAATCATATAAGGCATCTCTACTCAGCACATACAATAACACATATCTTTTCATTACTATATCCCTCAAGCCACCACTCGAGTCAAACTTCTCAGTCCAGGGATTCCATACTTACACATTTCTATAGAACCGTTGAGCACCTCTAGAGTGGGGGTGAATAGAGTGTGTGCGTGTATTGGAATAAATATCACAATTTAAAAACAATTTGATATAGCTAACCAAATATAGGTAAGAGTAGATGAATATCAGTATATGAATTGCAGTAAAAGTAAAGAGTTAAGAAGAATCAAACTCAGTGACACAGTGATATATACTTGTATCCCTCGTAGAGAACTAATCCAGTCTCGAGTACACTTGTTCGATGTTAATCCACTATGGCACAAGATTTAACTAAGTGCTTGTAACTCTTACAACACTGTACTTTGGGGCAAGTGCACGACCAACGTCACAAACACCGTGCTTGGCGATGAGTGCACGACCGACTCCTGAAGGAGTTTTGAAAAGGGAACATTTTCTGAGATAGCCTCCGATACAACTCTTTAAACCAAACTCTAGATTGAACTGAAACCAATACTGGCTTGGCTAAGAGTTGTATAGGCCAAATATGAAAGTGTATAGCTCGTAGAAAACACATAAAGAATAGAGAGAAGAGAAAGTGAAAGAGATATCTGAAATGTGAAAGTTCTTCTCTATTTATAGTATTTTTATGGACCGAATTCGGGCAGAGTTCGGATGCAGAAATCTCGCATTCGAATATTGGATACAGATATCCAGAAAAACCAAAAACAACTTGACCGAACTCGGCCCGCGTTCTGGCTGAGTTCTGTCAGGGTTCAAATAGAACATATTTGGGCCATTTAATATATTTACACAATATAGATTTTGGGCTATTTTGTTTGTGGACTTTGGATAGAAATTTTGGTAGATAGGAAGGCTATATTTTATGGACTAAAAATAGCTAACTCAGTACCGATCCGATCAATCTTACATACTTTCCTAGACTCAAATAATGATAAAAATACATAAGAAAGATATAAAAAGTCTTGATCTTGATTCCATCACTTTTGGTTCTTGATGACGATGATGTGTTTGTAGCAGTAGGTGTAAACATTCTGACTTGATACCTTTAGCTGTGTATATTTATTGTATCGACCAAAGTTGACATTGATTATCAAAATCAGGTATGATCATGACTAGTGGGCCAACAATCTCTCCCATTTTGATAGTTGAAAAACTTTGAGTCTATACCAAAATATTATCTTCTAACTTTGAAAATATACCTAACTTGTCCGAAAGCTTGAAACTTTTGAATCTTTTGATTTTGATATACTCATCTTTCTTTTGTCATGTAATCAAAAGATGGCTCTCCCGCAATTAATAAGCCAAACAACAACAAAGAAACAACTGAGTAATACCAAATAATATATGTAATCACAAGTCACATTACAACTCAAGTAGTAAATCATAGCTAATAAAAAAAAGAAAAACTAGAACATCAGCAGTAGTATATGAAAAATAAAAGCTTGCATAATAGAAAAAAACTTTTATGATAGTCTAACACTTATCATAAAGTGTCACTACAAAGGATGCAAAAATCCAAAATGCTACTAAAGATCATCATCATCAGAAATATCCACATAACATTAAGTCCAAAAATATTATATCAACTATCCGCATCACCAACAACATCAGCAGGCTGCTGGGTCGGATCAAAGCATGCAGTCATCAGGTCGAAGAAGGCAAAGGTCTGATCCTCATCAAGTCTCGGCCCGTCAAAGGCAGGGTGACGGATGAGAGGCATCGGTGCAGTAGGATGACGAGTCACAGTCCACTTGATATATGCCATAGAATTTCTCAAGATCTGAACCTAGAAGATGTGGCGAAACTCAGTATCACTATAATAAGTCAGATCGGCTTGACGCTGTTGTCCCTTATCAGTGACAAAAGTATCAAATCGCTGATACAGCTCGTCGATAGTGTGAACCAGGGCTGCAGGGACTGAAATATCAGCTGGAGCGTCTGCTAGGGCTGGAGATGGAATAGGCTGAGGTAGAGCATCACCAGGAGGATGTGGGAATCCCCTAGAGCTAAGAAGCTCTAAAGACATCCCAATGATATTACAAGAATTCAAAGGAATAGAAAATTTCTGAAAGATTGCTGTTAGATGCATTGGGTAAAGGAGGTTACGGCCTGCCCTTCTACAATTGATCATGAGTGCTATCATTATTTTGGAAAAGAAAAAGCAAATCCAAAATGAATATGTTACATCACAGATAGTTCCAAATACGTTTGGTAAGATAAAGAAAATAATAATGCGATGCAACTCATAGAAGTGCTAGTTCAGTTTGCGTGCGTATAGCCGTTTACAAGGAACCAGATCTGGATGACCCAACGCGACTTTGAAAGATTCAAGGGTCATACCGTCAGGAAATTGAACTTTAATTATGTCGACAAGAGCGTCACCATTATTTTGCATTTGAAAATACTCGCTCAAATTGTCAGAATTAAATTCAAATTTCATCCTGCCAATCGATGAATGAATACAATCTTCTGATTCTTGCAAGTTGCAATAACACATGCAGACCGTATTTTCATATATCGGATTTGTAACTTCCAAAAATTTACGAAGACCAAGATTTTCAAAAGTATTAAAATATTCCATTAAAACAGTAAAATTGATTATTTTCCCAGACATATCTCATGATAACGAAAATGATCAAACTAGTTAATAGATCTCTCTAGAGAAACAAATAATGTAGGATCATATTTCTCATCGTCATCAGGACAAGGGGACAAAAAAGATTTACAGGTTCATACTTAGAAGTAGATGAAGAAGCAACATCTCTAATTTTCTTTCTCTTAAACAATCTAGGTGCCATAACGAAATTGAGAAAGAAATATAGAGAATTATTCCTCAAGATGAACAAAAATGAAAGAGGAAGCCTTCAGAACACCTTAGATCCAAGAAATTTGGGTTGGGAATCCTAAAATGAAGCTTTCTAGGATTAGGGTTTTAAAGTTCAAGGTTTTGGGGGGTTGTTTTACGGCTGATTTAGGGAAGGAGTACAATTATGCTGCTGATGCTCTCGGGTTGCAAAAAATACCTCAGCTGAATTCAGTCCGAACTCGGTTCGAGTTCGGCCATCTTGAATTTAGTTCATTTATGAGTAATAAAAGATAAATATCACTTGGAAACTTAGAATTCATTGATTAATTAATATCTACACCTTGGTTAGCTGTAGGGGACGGATCTCAGATAGCAGTGGTTTACTAGGGAACGCATACCGTGTAGCTTCAGGTTATTTACACATGTGTGACAGAAGGGACTTTTGGCTTGTACCCAAAATAACTTCGATTATAAAATCATTGAATTTTAAGTTATAAGTATTTTATTAATCATAACACATTATGACTCCAAAATTTCAAGAATGCCTAGCTCGCGACGCAAAAAGTTAAAACGATCTTCGGCTAGTGGTCTTGTGAATTTATTTTCTAGTTGATGATCTGTGTCAATAAATTCTAGACAAATATTCCCGTGTTGGTAGTAATCACGTAAAAAGTGGTGACATATTTCTATGTGCTTAGTGCGTGAGTGACATACATGGTTCTTAGTCAGAATAATTGTTCTAGTGTTATCATAGAATATGGGGATCTTAGTGTAGAGCAGATTATAATATTCTAAAGTTTGCTTCATCCATAAAATTTGAGCATAACAATGTCATGTGGCGATATACTCAGCCTCAATTGTTGATAAAGCTACAAAATTTTGTTTCTTGCTAAATCAAGAGACTAAAGCCTTACCTAGGAGATGACACGTACAACTAGTACTTTTACGGTCTACTTTGCATCCAGCAAAATCAGCATTCGAGTAACCGATTAGGTCAAACGATATAGTTTTAGGATACTATAAGCCGACAGTAGAGGTTTCTTTAAGGTATCGAAAGGTACGCTTAACAGTGGATATGTATGATTCCTTAGGGTTAGCTTGATATCGTGCACAGATGCAAACATTAAATATAATATCAGGACAACTAGCAGTTAAATATAGTGAAGTATCAATCATACCTCGATACATATGCCGGTCGACTGGTTTGTCACTTTCATCAAGTTCAAGTCGAGTTGATGTAGCCATTGGCGTGCCAATAGGCTTTATGTTGTTGAAGTCAAACTTCTTTAGTAAGTCCTTCGTGTACTTGACTTGATTGATGAAGGTTCCCTGTGAGTGTTATTTGATTTGAAGTCCTAGAAAGTAGTTGAGCTCTCCCATGATACTCATCTCAAACTCACTTTGCATACACTTAGCAAAATCTAGACAGTTTTTCTTTAGTAGAACCAAATATTATGTCATTAACATATATTTGCACAAGTAAAATACTATCATCTGAAGTTTTAATAAACAAAGTTGTATCAATTCTTCCTCTTGAAAAACATTTTCAAGTAGAAAAGTACTTTGGCGTTCATACTGAGCAAGGGATGCTTGTTTGAGTCTATAAAGTGTCTTCTTAACTTGAAAACATGATCAGAATTTTGAAAATCCTCAAAACCAGGGGTTGCTACAAAAACCTCTTATTTTATATACCCATTTAAAATGCACTCTTAACATCTATTTGAAAAGGTTGAAATTATAAAAACTTGCGAATGCATAAAACTTGCGAATAGATTCCAGTCCAGCAACATGAGCATAAGTCTGGTTATAATCAATTCCTTCTTCTTGATTATAACCTTGTGCTACTAGACATGCTTTGTTGCGTAAAACATGTCGATCCTCAATTAATTTATTTTGGAACACCTATTTGGTACCAGTTATCGATTGACCAATAGGTTTAGGAACAAGTTCTTAAATTTGATTTATCTCAAATTGATTAAGTTTTTCTTGCATGGCATTAATCCAAAATTCATCAAGAAAAAATTTGCTACTGATTTACATTCTACTTGAGAAATAAAAGCTGCATTAGCCGCTATATCTCTAGTAGAAGAATGCGTACCTACTCCTTTGGATACATCACCTATAATAAGTGTCTTTGGATGGTCTGGCATGAATTTTATATTTTTAGGCAAACTCTCGAGATAGTTCTTGTCGGTAGCAGTACCTTCAGCTGCCTTGGATTGGTTTCATACGTCTTTGTCATCGCTGTCGCTAGATTTCTGACGGTTGAGCTCATCAAAGAAAATATTAATAGATTCTTTAGTAATCATAGATCTCTTATTAAAAATCCTATATCCCTTGCTCTTGGCAGCATAAATATCCCTTCGTCTGCCTTCGAGTTGAACTTACCAAAGTTATCCTTGGTGTTCAGGATAAAACAATGACATCCAAAAACTTTAAAACAAGAAATACTAGGAATCTTTCCAAACCACAATTCATAGGGGATTTTCTTCGATATAGGTCGAATTAACACCCTATTCAAAATATGACAGACTGTACTTACAGCTTCTGTCCACAAATATTTTGAAAGATTGTGTTGGTTAAGCATGACACTGGCCATATCGCTTAGAATCCTATTCTTCCGCTCCACAACACCATTTTGTTGAGGAATTTTAGGACACAAAATTTTATGGTAATATCCATTATCATCATAAAACTTTTTAAAATCAGTATTTTTGAATTCGTCGCCATGGTAACTTTGGATTCGAGTAATCATGAACCATTTCTTGTTTTGAACCTTTTTATAAAATACTTAAAATTCAAAAATGACATCACTTTTATTTGATAGAAAATAAACCCGTGTAAATCGAGAGAACTCATTAATAATAACAAAAGCATAGAGCTTACCGCCAAGACTAGCGACTCTACTAGGATCAAACAAATCCATTTGAATTGATTGCAAGGGTCTAGAAGTGCTTACAACATTGATGGATTTAAATGATGACCTAGTTGCTTTGTTCTTTTCACAATCTGAACATATCACATCCTCTTGAAGAAATTTTTTGGGAGTCCATTTACCAGTTTCTTAGTTGATAGACTTGAGATAGTATCCATGTTAAATGTGTCATAGCCAGCTTTCATCTTGATTGTCTACTAGACACTTACCTGCACTGTTAGTACTTTCTAAAAAGAATATATATATATATATATATATATATATATATATATATATATATATATATATATATATATATATATATATATATAGTCTTAGGGGTGAGCAAACAACGGTTGAAAACTGAAAAAACCGCCCCGAACGAACTGAAATTAGCATTTGGTTCGATTTTTTATTGCATGGTTTGAAATACGGTTCCTAGGTTTTGCAAATTAGGGTTTTAGGTCGGGTTACGGTTTTGGGTTCATGTAACCGACCCGAACCGAAAATTGATTTTATTATGTGCAATTACAAATTTACCTCACCCATATAAAACCCTATTACTGCACTAACTTTCTCTCTCCTCTCATTATCTAAACCTAAACCTAATTCTAAAGCTCAGCCGTAACTTTCCTATCCCTCTACATAAAATTCCTCTCCCTCTCCCTCTCCCTCTCCCTCTCCCAGAGACGAGACTCGTCTTCTCTGCAGAGTCCTCGGTTCTCCACTATCGATCTCTTCTCTACACCCTCTTTGCTCCTAGAGACGAGTTCTCCTCTCTGTTCTTTTTCTCCACCGAGTACTCTAATTCCCAAACCGTAATTTATGTCTCCTCTCTACATCTAAGCTCCTATGGCTATAACAAGATCTACACTTATATCTGCATGACAGATCTAAACTAAATTTAGATCTACAATCTCGACTCTCCAGCACCCATTCTCCGAGGCTCTCAACTCTACGGCTTTCTCGAACTTTGGTAAGTTTCAACATTCCCTATTACTATATTCTGAATTTTGTGTTTTTATTTACATCTCCATGAGTTTTTTTGTGTATAATTATTTGCTGACAGATTTCTTAATTGGACCATATTCTCGATCTCGAGTTCTCGCCTTCTCGGCCTTTTGTCTTTAACGTTTTCACTGGTATAATCTAGCATCCCATATATAATTTGATTTTAATATCTCATTACATTAGTTTAGGGCATTTAGAGTTTATATTTCTGTATGCACAAAAATATTGTGTTAGTAGTAAGACTTTTATGTTGATTACTAAATTATTTGAACATGTTGGATGCATAATAGGTGTTTATGTAGATTACTAAATTGTTTGAACATGTTGGATGCCTAATAGGTGTTTATGTAGATTACTAAATTGTTTGAATATGTTGGATGTCTAATAGGTTATGTAAGGGTTAGGTAGCTTAGCCTTAGGAATTTGGAACTGGATTTTTATATGGAAATTTGAACATTCTATATACATTTGTGATGTACAAATTTGTGTTGTATAAGTTGGAAGCCTACATATTTGAACATTTTGCCTGTTTTTTGAACTATGTAGGTGAAAATCTATAGATGATAATACATTGTAATTGTCTGGAAAGTTCATTTTTTTTGGGAACCCTGTAGTTTTTTTAGCATTGGGCTAGCCTGTTTTTCAAAACCAAAATTTTTAAACAACTTTCTACTTCTGCAGTTCTTTTTTGGAGCTTTGGGCCGACCTCTTTTCTAAGGCCCAGGAAAGCTCATAATCCAAAATAATCGATTAAACTGAAATAGTAATTTCGATTCAGTTCAGATCAGGTTCATTTTCGAACGGTTTAGTTCGGCTTGAATATAGTCGATTCGGTTGGTAGTTCGATTAGTAAAAAATGGTTCGGTTCAACAGAACCGATCGTTTGCTCACCCCTATATTGTCTTCCCTAATCCCTTCATATACGAGACTACCAGTAGACATTACATATATAGAGGTTTATCTTTTACAAAGTTGATACCGTAACCGTTATATGCTAAATGATTAATGCTCAACAGGTTATGTTTCAATTATGTGACTAGACAAATGTCTTTTATTTATATGTAGGGAGATATACCAATAGTAACATTACCTATAATGTTACCTCTAAAATTATTACCAATGGAAACATATCCTTCTCTCTTCATCGATAGCGTAGCGAATAAGGATGCATCACCTACCATGTGCCGCAAACATCCGCTATTGAAGGTCCATTTTCTTTTAGCATGAGAGGGTTGAAGGTACACCTACAAAACGAGTAGATGTAACCTTTGGTACCTATTTCATCAAGGGTCTAACTTGATTAGTTTTAGGAATCCAAGTAAGCATATTTGTGTCAACTAATTTTTCAGCTCTACAATACTATGATATGTGCTCGTATTTACCACAGTATGTACATGTGATTTTTGAAGTAGTGTTCTTTGTTTCTGTGTTGACATGCTTCTTTTGTCTTTCTTGAAATCCTGTATGTGAAAGCATAGTTATGAGAAACATGTTGCTTTTGTGCTTTATTTGGTTTAGTCCTTTGTGGTACATGCATAATATTAGGACTAACCTTAGGCTGTGTACCAGGGGTGACCTGTTTGCATAATTTGTTCTCCAATTTTTGAGAGATTACACAAGACTCTTCGAATTTAGCAGACGTATCCGTGAGTCTCTGTGCGGTGACCAAGTGTTTCTTCTTCTCTATGTCATACAATTCTTGCACTTTGACATAGTCTCTTTCTTTCTTTTCTATAGTGAGGATAGCCTTATGATAGTCCAGTCTAACCTTGGCTATCTCCTCCGTGTTATCGGTAGTAGACGTCTCTTTGATATCTTCAAGAAGATTAGACAGTCTTGCTACTTCGGCTGTGTATGCCTTAATCTCCTTACGAGACTGCTTATACTTGTCCAATACATTTATGTGCTCTTTAAGTAGTTCGCTGAAGGCATTTCTAACTGGTCAAATGTAAAATCATCATAAAGAGGTTTTTCTGATACCTTTTTATATGCCATTAGGCAGACATATGATGTTGAGTCTGACCTTCTCTTCTGATTCACTGGCCTTAATTTCATGCCAAATGCTGGTGTTTGCGTACTTTTGACCAGTTGTTGCTTTTTTCTGTTTGATCTTGATCGGTTATATGGAGTGCTTTTCTTTGCTAGTGGACAATCCTTTTTCATGTGCCCTGACTTCTTGCATCCAAAGCAGATAGTATTTTCTTCATTGCTTTCATGGATATCCTTCTTCTTTCGACTTGGTCGCTCAAACTTTAAGAATTTCTTGAAGTTCTTGACCAGTAGGGCCTATGCATCACCAATCGGAATCTTCATCATTAGTATCATTACATGAGACTCTTCTGGCTTGGGCTTTAAAGGCGATGAATTTTTCTTTGGGGGTTGCCTCTTCAAAGTCTTGCAAATCTAGCTCATGGGTCATGAGCTTGCCCACAAGTGTCTCCAATGCCATCGTGGTGAGGTCGTTTTCTTCTATGATCGCGGTGGCCTTCGGGTTTTAGTTCTTAGTTAGACCCTGCAGTACCTTCCTGATCTTCTTGTGGTTGCTGTAATCTTTTCCAAGAGATTGTAGATGATTAGTAATATCTAAGAAACGAGTGAACCTCTGTGTAATTGATTTATCGAGTTTTATCTTGAATGACTCGTACTCTTGTGTCAATCTACTTATCTTAGATTCCTTCACTTGGGAAGTTCCTTCATGAGTTATCTCAAGAAGTCTCCAAATCTCATTAGATGTGGCACAAATAGATACACAATTGAATTCAGTTTTGTCAATTGCACAGAATAGTGCATTGATACCTCGTGCATCTAGACTAGCCTGTGCCTTTTTATGCCCAGTATACTTATTATGGGGCTTGCCTACAAGAATACCATCAATCATTGTTCTAGGTAGTTTCTTATAAATGTCTATAATGATTGACCAAAGATCGAAGTCCAGTGACTTAACAAAGAAACTCATTCATGTTTTCCAATATGTATAGTTTGTTCCAATAAATAGTGGAGGTATATTTATGGATTGTCCTTCACCATTGAACATAGATTTAACGGTTGACATATATACTCTCTAGGTGGTTATGTATATGTCTAACCTCCTCTGATACCAATTGTAGGACTGTTGAGCACCTCTAAAGGGGGTGAATAGAGTGTGTGCGTGCAGCAAAATAAATATCATAATTAAAAAAATTATTTTAATATTGCTAACCAAATACATGTAAGAGCAGATGAATACCAGTTACAGTAAAAGTAAAGAGTTAAGAAGAATCAAACTCAGACACAACGATATATAATGGTATCCCTCGTGGAGGACTAATCCAGTCTCGAGTACTTTTGCTCGATGTTAATCAACTATGACACAAGATTTAACTGAGTGCTTGTAACTCTAACAATGCCGTGCTTGGGGGCAAGTGCACGGCCAACTTCAACAATGCCTTGCTTGGCGACGAGTGCACGACCAACTCCTGAAGGTGTTTGAAAACGGAAACATTTTCTGAGATAGCCTCTGATACAACTCTTTAAACCAAACTCTAGATTGAACTAAAACTGATACTGGCTTGGCTAAAGGCTAAATATGAAAGTGTATAGCTCGTAGAAAACACTTAAGGAATTGAAGAAGAGAAAGTGAATAAGATATATGAAATGTGAAAGTTCTTCTCAATTTATAGTGTTTTTATGAACCGAATTCGGATAGAGTTCTGATGCAAAAATCTCATATTCGAATGTTGGATACAAATATCCAGGAAGACCAAAAATAACTTGATCGAACTCGGGCCGAGTTCTAGCCAAGCTCTATCAGGGTTCAGACATAACAAATTTAGGCTATTTGGATATATTTACACAACATAGATTTTTGGCTATTTTGTTTGTGGACTTTGGATAAAACTTTTGGTGGATAGGAAGGCTGTATTTTGTGGACTAAAAATAGCTAAGCCAGTACTGATCCGATCAATCTTACATACTTTACTAGACTCAAATAAAAATAAAAATACATAAGAAAGATGTAAAAGTCTTGATCTTGATTCCTTCACTTTTGGTTCTTGATGACGACGATATGTTTGTAGCAATAGGGGCAGACATTCTGACTTGATTCCTGTAGCTGTGTATATTTTTGTATCAACCAAAATTGATGTTGATTATCAAAATCAGGTATGATCATGACTAGTGGGCCAACAAGTTCCCTGTCCAAGGATACTGTCTTGGCGACCCAACTGTCCCAAACCGTTACCATATTCTAACTCTGGAACAAAATATGATAGTCTTCCTGCATAAAAACACCATTACTACATTCCACATGATAACTAAACCATGATGCTATATTCATATCCAAAACATAGTGAAAGAATTATACTCTATGTATAAAACACAACAAAGTTACAAGCCCACATATATACAACAATATAATAATCTATGCAATATAATAAAAATCTCTACGTTTTGCAAATATGAATATCACAGTTCGTAGTCCATGTCTTAAAACAGTACCATGAAACTCTATCTATTGCATCAAGTTAACATTCAATTATATAACAACATAATACAAAATATGATTACTCTCTTATCTATGTGGTTTTCTCTCTTTTTTTAGCATGCAAGGGTTCATAGCAATAAAAAAAAAACCCATAAAAGTCTCGTTCTATTTTATTATTGTGCCAAAGGAGTGAAGGTTCATCGAGACCACCCACCTGATAATGAATCACAATAGTGTGAATGTAAAGAAATCTACAACAAGGCAAAAATATGCTAATTCAAATCCCACAAAACAAACTCAAAAGCCAAAATTGTTCCTCTACCTGAATCCGACCCCAAATGGCCGACTCGAGCAAACAATCCATCTTCAATGCACCAAGCGGAGTGGGCCATTACATAATACACTACTCAAAAGAATCTTCGTCGTTAAAATTTGCAAGAAAAAACAACACCAACTGCATCACTGACCAGTGAAGAACTTCTATACATTCTTTAATCAAACTCCCATACCAATTCCACAGCAGAAATACCATCGAAACATGAAGATCAACCAAATCAATCATTCAACACCTTCCCTTCATGATTAATACGGAGTAGAACTTATGCACACAATAAACACATTCGTAGTAATCTCTTTACTCAAGCCAATGCCGACTTTTCTAAATCTACAGCTGCTCCGAACTCAAACACATAAACTCCATGAAGCATCTTCCTCAAATCCAACATGAATGTGCCTTGCATAACATCAAAGATCAATCCAAAACAACTTTCCATCATTCCTCACAATATGTAAGTCGTAGCCAAAACCTTCGAATAACTTATACCACTGAACTTGAACCAATCATATCCAAAGCTTCACCATAACTCTGCCTTCATCCAAAATATGCCTCACGCGGGACCACTCTGCATGAACTCACTCGACAAGCAAACACTCACCACCCAAGGAATTAACTAAGAAGTAGGGCCATATACCCAAGCACTGTACCTAAAAATATTTTGGATCCACAAGAACAAAGCCAATATAATCAATCGACAACTCCAATCGAATATCAAATATTGCAGCTCAAGTAATTCTAATGATTCTCACGACATCAGACACAAGCTCCCATAAATTTTCCAAACCTGACTTTGTCAAAGTCTCAATAAAAATCATACATCAATTCTTAATTCTAGCAAAATTCTACTATCTTCGAATTCACTATCATTCGATCCACATTTAATCCCCAAGAATTCCTTAATCCAAGAGACAACCAATTCTGAAGCACTAACCATTATGAATCAATTATTATACATATTTTAGTCATACTCTTCCAAAAATAATTTCAATCCTAATGGCATCGCCATATTTCAACCAAGTTAAAATCATCCACATTCAAAACCCAAGGGTCAATCTCAATTCGTTACTAGCTTGCAACATCACAAAACATATATCCGTCTCGCTCATTTCTTCCAATACATGAAGAATTGACCCGTCAAAATGCGATCCATTCCATATATTCCAGCATATGCACACATCAATGTTACCTCAATAAATATCCATCCAAAGTTGAGCCATATCAAATTCTAAGATCATATTATTATCTATCGCTTCTTCCAAGCGCTAATTCCCTTGTCAACCAATATTCCGTCCACACCTCTACATGAGTATCATCAAATAAGACTATCTGATAGGTAATCCATCCGACAAATTTTTAATACCAACTTATTCCTTCTAATCGTAAACCATCAGTCAATATCTTTGACACAGAAGAATCTCAAACCTAATCTCTCCATCTAGCCATTCCTAGATCTATTCTAAGGTAGTTTGACTAGGCAACAACTTTTTGGGTCATCCTACCAATTTCTAACACTCAAAATTGGGAAGTCTGCCTAACCACTAGGCCAACTAACTCATCATCCACATCAAATATCAAGATCACCACTTCCATCAGAATAACCATAAATCACTACACTCACGTCAGTCCTAGGGTCGGACATTTTTCAACAATCTAAGGGACTATACCCAAACTCCTCCTATATAATGCAAAAATCATCCAGTACCGAACATCCTGCTAACAATAGCATCAACAAGTCCATGGGTTAATGTCTATCCAGCAAAGTCTTTTCCAGGGTAAATTCATCCACAATCATCCTCGATTATATCATGATTCAATGATATCAATCCAAGCAAACCTTATAGTCTACATTATCAATATATTCAATAGATCCACTGAATCCAAATTCGTATACCTTATTCACAAAATCATGACTTATAATCTCAAAATCATCCATTACAAGATGTAATACTGATCTCCAACTTAAATCTCAATTGCCATTTAAAACTCAATCAAAATTCTGCCGATTATAACTTACTTCCAATTTCAATTCAACTAGTCCTTAATCCACGCATTAATGTCACTTGTACGATCCCAAGGTTATCCCGTTATCAATCCATAAGTTATATCAATCTTCATAGTCATGGATTAATTCAATCGTACGAATCCATTTCAGACAAAATACAGGAAAAACGTAATCATCCTGCATCAATTAGCTCGATTATAGGAAAATTTCCAAACATTCATCAAGCCAAGTCGAACTAACATCCATTCGTATGTGCTAAGAGTCCATCTAATCCATTCATCTGAAACATTTGATACAATCATTCAATCCACCAATAGTCCAGGTGCTATAATCCATCGAGACCACCACAATTTTAGTGATTCAATCTGTTCTACAATCATCAACTATCTAACAACGAATCGTTTCATGCCTATTGATATTTTATGAACCTTAATCACCTCAAATATATACATAATCAAGAGAACATCCTTTCACTAATTAAATATTGTTTCAATCAATTCTATCTTCCAAGTCATTACAAGATCAACTCATCCATATTCAGGATCAAATAAGATATACGATAGATTAGGTCATCGAGCAACACAATTCCAAATCCTAAGAGTCATTCTCAGATATTTCCTACAGACTTCCAATCACATTATCAAGTCTTACAATCACTATCAATGTTAACCTAATGATTGTATAATCTTTTGAATATGGCTTATTGATTAAGTGTAAGATTATGATATCACTAGTATTCATGTAATCACTATATTATTGATAATTAAACTTAGCATTGTCCTAATGTGCATTAAATATATCATATTGCTTTGTTCGTCTAACAGGATTTGCAGAAAAGCAGCCAGAAAGATCAAAACATGACATGCAATGAAGAATTCATAACGGACCAAAGACAACATTATATCAGAAGATTTTCCTGAACCGTCCAACAATATTTTCGGGGCCTCGCACTCAGGGGTTCCGTAGCTTGGTCAGCAGGCAGGGTTGAGGGTACAATGCCTCTGTAGGGGGTCAGTAGCGAAGCCCCCGAAAGGTATTCAGATTTTCAGATATGTTTATCTTTGGACGACTGTCGTCAGAGTAAAAAGTCATCATTCAAGAAGTCTATAGTCTGCTTGTGTCCTTATGTTTTATTATATATTTATATTTTTTTTAGGACCAAACGTGCATTGGGTCGTGTTGGCACTAGGAAGCTCAAACCTCAACCTAAATCATATTTATAATCCATAAATGAACCTGATCTAAAACCAAACCATTCTGGAAATAGGGTGACCGAATTCGGTCCGAGTTCTGCTCGAACTCTATCCGAACTCAGTTAGGGTAAAACCCAATTCCATGGTCAGCCTCCTTTTCCTGAAGACCAGGCTTCTAATGTTCGAATTTATGGATGTTAGGGGGCCTAACTCTGTCCAAACCCGATCCCTAATAAACCTATAAATAGGCATTAAATTTTCTATTATTTTTCACCAATTCTTTCAATCTTCATTTGCCTATCTAGTTGATCTATAAACCTTCTCCATTCCCAAGATCAACTCCCAGTCTTCTAGTACCAACGTGGTACCAATTTTAGAAGTCTGATCGAGTTATAAAGTTTGGATTACCAAGTGTTGTCTCTACACTTGTTGTTTGAAGTCGACAAGCTCTTTGTATCAAAAACTTATGATTGTAAAGTTGTCGTGCTCTGCGGATCAAAGCACGAGATGTAAGAAGTCGCAAGTCCTACGAATTAAACCTTGTATTTTACTGATATTGAATTCAACATCGAGAAAAAGTTCTCGAGATTGGACTAGTCGTATCAGAGAGAAACAAGTATAAAAAATTTGGTTTTTGCGTTTGCTCTCTCTAAACTCTATAATTTAAATTTTCATATCTGTACTTATTGCTTTATTAGTTGGTATTGTGCCTTTATTATTTTTAAGAGGGATAATTTTCTACTGCACTCTATTCAGCCCCTTCTAGAGTTGCCTTGCGATCCTACAATCGAGTCTTTATTGCGTAAACGACCATTCAGCTCCAAGTTCAATCCAATCGATTCAAGCCACCATTTGATACATATCCATCTTGATCTCCTCAACCAAGCCATCTATTTCAAAATGTTGAATCCTTATCCAATGCAATCTCAATCTTCCAACAATAATTTTCAATCATCTGAATCAGTCCAACAAAAGGCATACAAAATTGGCCTCAATCATGCACAATTATAATATGAGGCTTTGTACAAACCTATTCATTGTTGATAGACTCATCGATACCCAAATTCTCAAATCCAACAAGCACCGCTATGGCTGTCCAATACATCACTCATGGATCAAGCCACTTTGTAAATCAAACAATATATCTTGAAAACTCTGAATCACAACATCCTTGCTTAATAATCCAATACCGTGGTGATCTTAATGATCATAACATATTATCCAATCAATGCCACTAGCAATCCTCAAAAAATTGAATTGAACAAGTCTACTAGAATGCAAGCACACTTCCTTAAATACTCATATCAGGGATACTCAATCATACTGCAGCCCATCAACTGATAACTTATTACTCATCCAAACACCAAGTTAACCAAATCCAACTGATCATCATCCCAAATACCCAACTACTCAACTAATCACATAAATCCTCTGAAACCAAATATTTTGCCTCAAAACCAACTCAAATCCAAATGTTCTTCAAGCTTTCCCTGGCCAATAAAACACCCACATGAGACATACTATAATATATTTAAACTTATTGTATGAAACATCCAACGGAACGTCGAGAGAGAGTATCAAAAACATCGGTCACGGATGCAATTAGAGTTAAAACAAATCAATAGACAGTCCAAGGATGTAAGTCAATGCTTTGATGCTAATGTATCATGTCCAATCTCGTAGGATCGAATTTTACGACCGAACGTAATGTCGCAAAAGCCTAAATTGTAATTGTACAATGCAAGCACCAAAATGGCCGATTGAACAACTAAGGAGCAAATTCATCACAATATAATACCAAGCAAAAAAGTTGAATCAACACAAGATATAAGAAAAAATCTCTTTATTAATAATATACAACACATTACAATTCGGGTTAGACGACTCCCTCACAACCCTGGTAGCTAGCCTCTACTAAGAGTTTTTAAATCACCGTGTATTGGGTCATACCCTTTAGTTTGATTACTGATGCTCCTACAATACCCGGTGCCAGTTCGTCGACCATGGCATCCTGGGTCCTCCTAGGCCGAATCAATTTCGGTGTCCCGACAACCTTTCGAGGAAACCCATAATGTTGAACCCTTTTCGAGGAAACCCATAAATCCTTGTCCATGACCATGCCACTATGTGAACATATATTCTAAAACATATGTATGGTATAGACTAAAATAATTATATAAGGCATCTCTACTCAGCACGTACAATAACACATCTTTTTTTATTAATATAAACCTCAGACACCACTCGAGACAAACTTCCCAGTTCAAGGATTCCATACTTACACAGCTCCCAGTCCAGGGATGTGGCCTTAGCAACCTAATGGTCTTAAATCGTTACCATATTCTAACTCTGAAACACATATAATATTCTTCCTACATGAAAACATCATGACTACATTCCACATGATAAATACACTACTGTGCTATATCATATCCAAAACATAGAAAAGAATGTACTACATGTCATAAAACATAACATAGTAACATGCCCACATCTTTACACTAATATCATAACCTGCGATATGATAAATAGTTCTACTTTACGCAAGTCTATACCACACTTTGTAGTCCACGTCTTATGTCTCCCGGATCCCGGAGGACCGTTATGTCGCCACTGGACATGATGACACACAATCCTAAGTTGTGATTTTACAAGGCATGGACCAGTACAATAACAAAGAGAATAAACTAACAACCATGCAACGAAACTGTCACGACCCGCACGCTGAAGTAAGGGCACGAAAAGTGGGTACGTCCAGCCTACGCCGCAGTCGGCGGTAGAACGCTGTCCTAGGTCAATCATCTAACATTATATAAGGTACCTATACAGTATTTACACTCCGAATGGAGGTGACATAGCAAATACAGTCTCAATCACATCTAAGGTGGAATGATAAAAAGATAGATAGATATGAAATGAAACCACAGATATACAACCAGATAGAGTTCTAAGTGTCTAAGATAACACAAATCTAGAAACATCCTAAATCTCAAATACAGTAATCCAGAGAATAAATACAACTGAAAATGACTAATCTAAACTAATGGTGTCTCATCCACTGCTAATGGATCCTGCTGGAGATCCAGGGGTAATGTCTCATCAAACTCTATCCTGGCCATACCCGTAAAAGGTAGAGCAATCAGCTAACATGTACTCTGTAAACATCAACGGTTATTCTGTCAAGAAAATGAGCAAGTACAAATACTAATAGCAGTTCCATATGAATTGACAAATTCTATAAGAGACAGTATAATAAAATACAAGACAAAGATATGGGATGACTTGGGAGCCATTCGAAAGCCGAGTTACAATCCGTAAACCAAACAAGGACCGGGGTTGTAACCCTTCTCCCGAACAGAACCTAGCCTCCAATCAAGGTATAGCATAAGAGCATGTAGAAAATATAAAATACAAAACAAAATCAACAGAAAATATGTAATAGGATGTGAGTACTGAATAGGACGACAATATATATAGGATGACTTGGAAACTATTCGAAAACTAAGTTACAACCCGTAAACCAAACAAGGACCGGGGTTGTAACCCTTCTTCCGAACAGAACTTAGCCTCCTATGATAAATAAATATAAAATGTGCCTTGAATTATTAGTATGTTATGTGATCGGCTTGGGAAACATGGTCAGGCTTTCTATCTGACCGGCTATGAACAAGTGTACAATGGGGCAGTATCAGGCCCCACCATGGAAAGCTATGAATAAGTGGGGCCAGGCTTTACCCGTCGTGAGCGAGGGTATAGCTATGAACAAGTAACAAGTACAAGTGTCAGAAACAAGTAGGGATTTTGATCACACAACCACTAATAACTCCCCATCCCCGAATAGTATAAATGATCCAGACATGAAACGTCATGACACGGGATTCCGTAAGAGGGTAGCAAGTCCCCTTAGGAATCGGTGTCTATACAAGTACAAGGAACAAGACAGAAAATGTACCAATATACCAAGAAATCTAGGAACAACATCTCATGTCATGATCCAACATATACTTGTCCGTGAACTATCGTGTCTGAAAATTAAGTAAGACACTACAACTGAATCAGATATAGCAGATATCAAGACAATAAAAACTATCAGTGAATGTACTCGCCTTCGGTCCTGAGCTGTCAAATGGGGTCGATGCTCAGAGTGATGCCACAAACCTAAAGATGAGATATATATAAGCTAATTAGGGTTCAACAATGTTAGGCATGATTATATAGTATAAGCTATGAAATCTAGGTCAATCTCAGTCTAACTACTAGGTCAATCTCAGTCTAACTAAGTCAAACTAGGTCACACTGAGTCACACTAGGTCAAACTAGGTCACATGAAGTCAAACCAAGTCAAACTAGATCACACTAGGTCAAACTAGGTCACAGGAAGTCAAACCAAGTCAAACTAGGTCAAACTGGGTCAAAGGTTGACTTACAGCTGACTTTTGATCAACTGGTCAACTCTAGGTCAAACTAAGCTAATGTTGACTAACAGTTGACTTTTGGTCAACTGGTCAATTCTGGTCAAGTTTTAGACATTTCTAGGCCAAGTGTTGACTGATAGTTGACTTTTGGTCAAAGCAGTAAAACTTGGTCAACCGAGGTCAAAACTAGCCTAAGCATACAATTCCTAATATTTACTACCAAGATACCATATATCTTGGTCAAACAGGATCACTCTAATTTAAGAATTAAAATATCAAGTTGCACCTCGTTATTCGTACATCGAAACCTACGACACGCAAATCGAGATAAGATAATCAACGGTAAGGTTAATAATCTTATCACAGTGATCCACATGATCATCTTGCCAATTTCAGCGATGTGAGATCACTGGAATCGACTGATCTCAGTTTTGTTGTACTAATTCCGAAATACAAACTTAATAAGAATTAATTATAATAAAAGATAATACACAGAGAAAATATCTACAAACATTGTCGGATGATGAAACAAACATCACCAACGTGTCCAGAATGGTCAAATCAGCTAGGGTAGCCTATCCATAAGTCCAATTTGGACACAGGAGCAAAAAGATAATTTCGGGTCAAAATGGTGTCCGTGACGGATCCGCTTTGCACCGAAAAATATGCAAGAATACTAGTCCACTAAACCTAACAAATTATATGTCCACGAATCCAGAATGACGATACGAACCCAACGGTATATCCAGAATTGAATTCTATTGACCCGATCTCAAATTGGTCCGTTGACCAGGACATTGAAATTCCGATTTGCACGGAAAAGCGTATCGGAGCCAATGTCCTCAAAACTCAGCAAATTATATATCAACGAGTCCAGAATGACGATACGAACTCAACGGTATATCCAGAATTAGATTCCGATGAGTCGATCTCAAGATGACCCGTTGACCCGGATATTGGTATCCAACTTGCACCGAAATGCGTGCCGGAACTAACGTCCACTAAAACCTAGCAAATTATATGTCAACGAGTCCAGAATGATGATACAAACTCAACTGTATATCTGGAATTGGTTTCCGATGAGCCGACGTCAAAAAGTTCTGTTGACCCGGACTGTAGGGTCCGCTTTGTATCGAAATGCCTGCCAGGGCCCACGTCCTCCAAATCTAACAAACTTTATATGCAAACGTGCCAGAACGACGCAACGAGTCTACTGGTGGTGTCAAAACTTGAATCTGGAGTCCCGGGTTCAAAAATAAAATTTTATAACTTGGAAATTACGAATTTGGACGACCAACTTTGGCGTCGAATTCAACCAATCAAACATGCTCACAATGAAACGAAACATAAGGGACAGGAAGAGGGTTATACCAGCTACGCATAGAAACCAGTGGCACGCCAAACGAAGCTGCGATGGAGGAGATACGAACCGACGAAGTTGGCTCCACAAAACTGTCCAAAAATAACACAATTTAAACGGTCAACTTGGTGGCCGATTTTGATGTTTCAAACGGCAAAATTAACGGACGAAAATTGAGGGAAGTGAAGATGGATATACCGAAAATGAGACGGAGGAAAGAAATCGCCGATCCAACGGTCGAATTTCCCAAAAAATGTGCGCGAAGTCGCTGCGACGAGGCACCATTTTTGGATCCATTTCGAGCTCGCGCCGACGGGAACCCGTGCCAAACGCACGAAACGCCTAGGCGGCGCATTTCGGAGGGAGGTGGCCGCCACGGGAAGGTTGCCGGAGGATTTGCCCAGCCCGGGCACGGCCGTGGGGGCTCGTTGGCGACATCGACGGCCGCGGCGGCGCCGTGGCTGCTGTGCGCGCGCAACTGCCGCTCGCTGTTGCTGCAAGCATTGTTTGCTGCTGCTGCTGGCCGCACTGCTGGCCGCATAGGGAGGGCTCGCCGGCCTGGCATGGCGGCGCAGCCATATGCACGACGAAGGTGGTGGCTGCGGGTGGCGTGTGGTGGTTGTGGATGAGGGTGGTGGTGATGGAATGGTGATGGTGATGTTAGATGATGGTGGTGGAGTGGTGGAGAGTAGGAGGAGGAGAGGGAGGACGCTGGAGTGGTGGTTGTGTACATAGCCGACCATGGAGGAGGAAGGGTGGATCGGCCATGGGATATGGTGAAGAAGAGTTTGCTGTTGGTTTATGATGGAGGAGAGAGAAAAGAGGTGAGTTATTTATGAAGAGAGAGAGAGAAAGTATGTGTGTGTGTGTAAAAGAATGAGAGAGAGAGAGAATATGAATTTTTCTACCTGGAATTTAGGGTCGACCACATGGAGGGGGTTTTGTGAGTTTGTGTTGTGTAGGAAATGGAGGGTGGTGATGAGTTGGAGTAGATCAAAGGCTAGGATTAAATAGGGATTAGATTATTTCTCTAGGGATTTAATTAAAGGGGGTTGTCCAATAAATATTTAAAATAGATAGACTAGATATTTAATATTTTGTAGGAGAATTAGGGCGTGGGTGTCCATGAGGGGGTAACATGAAGTTTGGGTTGGGTTCGGTTGAGCCGGGTCGGGTCAAAATCGGACATGGTGCAATAATTAAATTTAAATAGGTATTTATGATCATGGGTAAATAAGTAACATGTGGGGACTCAAATAAATGGGACACAAATGTCAGACGGATAGTAGGCTTCATGTAGGCTATGTCCATATTTTGGGATGACAGGTTTGGGTCGATGTCGGGTCCCGAAATTAAATTGGAAGTCAGGTCACATTCTACGATGGATAATTAATTGGCGTAAATTGACCCAAAAGTTGTGCAAAGCAAATAAAGTACAAGATGGTGTGTCTAAGTGGGACACGAAGGTCATGGTGTAGGGCGTCTCGAGTAGATCATGCATGAGAAGTTGGTTTCAAGAAAATGACTAGCCTTGTGCTCCTAAATTAAAAGTCACGGTAATGTGCATATGATGATCAAAGATAAAAGTGGAAAAATCAATTAATAATTATTTAATGATCAAATGGTCTAAATTGACCCGAAGTTGTGTGAAGCAAAAAGAGTACAATGGAACAAGTTTGGATGAGACATGATATATCAACATGAAGGTAATCTTGTCTACTACACACTGATGAAGAGAGTTTCCATAGATTGGCATCCCTGACGCTCTAGAAGTCAAAGTCACGGTAAAGAACATTAAATCAAATAATAATCAAATAATAATATCTACTGCAAATAATTGATTTATAAAATTTAAAAAAATAAGCCCTAAATTCAGGGGGCTTACAGAAACTTTCAATAATGAGCAAAGTTAAATATAGAGATAGGAACAAAATAATTTTTTTATTGATAACTTGAAAGGGGTTACAAAGTACTATTGCTTGCTAACTCAAAATGCCATATCTGGCTTACATCTTTCTTATAAAATTGAAAGTAGACCCAATACCCATATATCATATCCCTTTACTAAACAAAAGATAAAACACCTTGAAAGGAAACTACTAAACTTGAACTGAAAAACTTTGAGACAATAAACAAGGTTCCACTCGATTAGACAAGCGTCAAGTGCCTCAGATTATTCTTCTGCATCTCAGTAACTGGGGATATCTACTAGGTCAGTACATACCGTATACTGTAACCGAACTCACTTGAATTCAATACTAAATAAACATGTGAAGCTAGCAACTAATTAATGAATGATCTTTCTACTTATCTAGGTTTTTTTAACAATTCATAAAAGAAATATAAACAATAAAGGTATCACTTATATAGTGATTCTTATCCATGACGACTGTTCATCCCTGTAATAGACAAGGATTAGCACAATTTGCATATAAAAAATATATCGAATTTCCTTTTTCGTCTATACATTGTTAGTCTTGCAATAATCTTTACATATACATGTGACCTAAATACATGGTGGTCTACGGGTGAATTTCTATTATTAGTAATTTGGGACATACAAGTCCATCTCACTAATAACCATAAACACCACCTGATCGCGAGGTTTCTTTACCTAGGGTATTTTTCTAATACCCATAGGCCGAGTGATTCCGGAGCCCATGAACCGGCCATGGGATTGCCTTTGTGCACAACTTGTTCGAGACCGATGTGTGAATGCAACTTGTACTAGATAAATCTCTATGATGCAACATCTATGCAGCAGTAAAGACTTCCATCTATTCTCTTCTCTATTCTCTATATGGACAAGTCGTATCATCTCTATCATGCAACTTTTTGTAAATTTACTAGTTCTTTCATACAATTTTATCTTGCAATAATTGATAAAGAAAACATGTAATTAATCTTACTAATACAAGGTTGGCAACGATTTTTCTATCTCGTGTAACAAAGCATGTAGTTCTACTTTTAATAGCATACGATAAAAGAAAACATGTGATCATTCTTTATTTATGCAAGCATGGGAATGGTTCTATGTTTCAGTATACAATACATCACTTTTAGCTCATCTTATATTGTTACAGTATCATTGATTATAGGAATGCAACAATAGAATGGACTAGAGATCTCTTTTTTAAGGAGTGAAGATAAAGGATTGCCCGGTCAAAGCAACCCACCAAAATGAATATATTCAAGGGAAATAAAATCTTCACACAATGGTCACGTCTCGCCTATGCATCCTGAAACTTGCACCAACATTTGATTATCATACTTCGATCTCTTTCTTTCAATATTCAGAATGAATACGTAATGCGATAAAAGCAAGCAATAAAATCAATCATCGAAAACAAGCACAAGAACACATTCATCAAAACCAAGTAGCAAAAATATTTTATGAAAACTCTTAACTCATTCCAACACAAGCTGATCCATGAGTTGGAAAGGTTCAGTGTATTTTGTCCGTGATTGATTATGTTGAAAGGTTTCCCCCAATACTCAATCTAGACTGAGTCAACAAGCTGCAAGCATTACGTAGTGAACTCCCAAGAGTGGGGTGTCATGCCCCGATCCCGTAGGACTGATCGTCCTCGCTAAGGCGTGATGTCGTGTAAGCCTAGGTTGCGCTCACGCAAGACGGATTTCATAATGACCGATTACAGGCTAAGCGATGGGGTCGTCGTACAGAAGTCCCAAGCAGAAACATTGAATAATGAAGGCAACATGAGTATACAAAATGAGGACTCTTTATTTATATTGAAACAAAGATTACAATGTGGCACTTGGCCATGTTTACAATCACTCAGTCTTACTCTTCTCATAATGCAAGTCACTCTGCTCCCTCTCATCTCTCGATACAAGCTTCAAGGCAGCAACTTGCGAATGATTTGGAAGGTGATGTCCATACATTATGTCCCGTATTAGTTTACTCCATGCGACTGCACGCCTCAAAATTCTAAGAACTCCATGCCTTGACATATCCAAGCGAGCTCCTTGCCGACTAATCTTCTACATGTGCATGCACATAAATACTATGTGGGTATCAGTACTCAACTGTACTGGTGTTGTGAGCTCCTCGCCCACCCACACAAAACCGATACGTAATTTTACTTGTGCAACCTATCCTTTTGATTGTCTTTCTAATCTTGTCTTAGGATCAGTTTACCAATATATATATATATATATATATATATATATATATATATATATATATATATATATATTGACGTTTGGCCTATTTGTGTCTCTAGATCATCACCGTGCCATCGCATCAATAAATTACTTACGTTGTGTCTCTAGACATTTTTTGTGCCAACAACATCAACGTGTCGACTCGTGCTTGCCTTTCCGACTCATGCTTTGGGATGCAACAACATGTTTCGTGTCATTGACTTGATCCGTGCTTCAAACATCGAGGTCGTGCCTCAAATTTCAACTTGACTTAACCAAAATTTGCCTTACGGCCCTTCTTGACTTAACTCAAGATGATTTAATCTTGACTTGTGGAACTTGTATGGACAACTCAAACACGATGCCACATTTCGTGCCGAAGCACGTGTCCTTGCTATAGCCAAATCTTAGGTTCCATAATGGTGTTGCAACCGTGAAAGGTCACTAGAAATGTCAAGCTATCTTAGACTTGGCTAAGGATAGACGGCGATTATCCAAGCAGGTAGCTAGCCCGTGGAAGCCCCGAATCTCCTGAACATCTAACATCCCGCTTTAGCCAACTTGCTTCCCCCGGGAATGACATGATCTCGAGGCCCCGACAATCATGTCGAGGAAGACTACCCCTTGTGCACAAGTTATCCATGACCACGCACCTATGACGACTTCTAGACTCCACGTAAATACAAGGCCTACAGATGATATAACTTGCTTTCTCTTCCTTATACTTCTTTATCCATGTCCATTTTTTCATACTTCATTGGAGACTCCCAAGCCACGGGACCGATCTCGGCGACAAACGGTCACGTAAACTTTTTCAATATTAAAACCCAAAAAGTGGCTACTGTATATCCTTCTTACTTGACTTGAACCATACGTGTCTATTATGTGCCATAGACCATGGCATCCTATCATAAACGACCGTATTTCGTGTCTTAAACCAATTGTATCCTGTGCGACGCTACCGCCCAAGTCATACTTTATATGATGAGCTTTGAGATCGTAGGACTGTTGGCTATAACAACCAAAGAAAACATGGGACGGTATTTGTTTTAACTTTGATACCTCATGATATAACTCTTGCCTAAGACAATTGTGCAACAACTTAACCCGTGGGACGAGCAAAGGCTAACCCAAGCCTTGCACCGTGGAAACTTGTATTGTGGAACAATTATTCTATGCCAAACATTGGACATTGGGACAGTACATGCTTTATCAAGCATCTATATCGTGCGACGCCTACGACTATGTTAGGTTCATAGTCTTGTGGCATATAGACCAACTTTTCCTTCTTCCATGCCATGGGACGAAGGACTGAGTGTCTATTTAAAAGAACTACGTGCAACACTTCTAAGGCAACCGTAGAACCTTTCTA
Source organism: Iris pallida (assembly GCA_029216955.1). Taxonomy (NCBI): domain Eukaryota; kingdom Viridiplantae; phylum Streptophyta; class Magnoliopsida; order Asparagales; family Iridaceae; genus Iris; species Iris pallida. The sequence continues at coordinate 10,264,407 of JANAVB010039818.1, forward strand.
TATTCTAACTCAATCTAACCCAACTTGGGATTATTTCCTTAGCTATGTGGATTCGTCTCTTTTATTATCAAGCCTACTTGTATAGTTGATTTTTTTTTTTTATTAGTGTGAAGGCCAAGCTGAGGCAAGTTCACCGAAGTCACCCACCTGAGTGAGGAGCTTCCTCGACCGAGCAGGACTTCAAACAAGCTGTTGCATGGCTAAATTCGAACGTCGCTGGCATTTCGATTCCTCCGGTTAAACTGAGCGGGACAGGGCATTACATTATACACCACTCATAAAAAATTTCGTCCTCAAAACTTACTGAGTACACACTCATCGACTTATCACTTGATTCAACATCCAATGACCCTCGCACAAACTCCTTCTTAACCAATCTCTGAAACCTAACTTGCATCAATGCCTCAATCAATATTCATTTCATTTCAAATCCAACGATCGCACTGCCATCAATCTTTTCTTTGAAACCCATAATTTTGAAATCCTCGATACTCTTTCGTTCCTTTAGTTTCATTTGAATTTAACGTTTCATTTAGTTGGATCGTACACATATTTTAGGCATCCCCAAAATACATGCATTTCAACCAAGCCTCGTGATAGTGAATCTTCCATTTCTACTCGAGTCGGATCATGCACATATTCAAACGTCCCTAAAATATATGTATTTTAGCCAAGCCTCGTGAACGGTATTTTCAAACTCTTGAATCATTCTATCCACTAGTATCCAATCCTATTAATCCTCAAGATCAATTGTACTGATACTAACTCTCGAAATAGGGACGTCTTGCCTAACCGCTAGGCCATCTCTCTAAGCTAAAGTCGTCCGTCAATATTGGAATCACCGTTCCTAAATAATAATATCAACACTGACCCCAATCCTAAGGTCAAACCAAGTTAATAGTACGGGGTTTTCTACCCAAGCTCGTATCACTCCGATTTCTAAACTTCGAGCATAGATTTCTCCTATTCGCATTCACAGTATTCAGTTCAGGGGTCCGAGTCATTCAGCAAAGCCATCCTACGATAAGTTTTGCTCAGCCAAATCTTCTGTATATTTCTATCGCACGTCCAAACTAACAATTTGTATAGCCTATCTCTTCAAACATGTCGATATAATTCACCTATCTATCCTATCCAAGTCAAGTACACCATGAGATAATTTGTCACTAAATCATAATTCTCATTCCATATTCCATAAGTTGTTTACCATAATTTACGTATTCGATCACGAGGTCATCTAGCATAGCAATATGTCATGCCCCAATCTCATGCAAGTCTGATTTTCCATGATGGATATAAAATCACCATGCTAACGCTCATGCGGGATAATCATCCTGATCGGGGCGTAACTCTTGCCTTGAATCTAGACTAATTCATTCTTGATACGTAAATTGGATCTACTCAATCCTCAAATTTACTTAATCGTCAATCACAATCCTAACCATCCTCAAATTCATCTTTGCATCAAACCACAAGCTGAAAGAATCCAATTGCCATCCCGTAATCTCCCACAAGTTCGATCATTTACGCTGGACATGAATCACCATGCCAGCGCTCCTGTAGAATGATCGCCCAAATTCGGCGTGACGCATGTGCGAGGCTGGAATTGCACTCACACAAGACAAACACATCAACGCTATGGTTATCTTCGAAACAATCAAGATACTTTTATTTTCATCCAAATATTCATTTCTATCAAAATCCCAAGTATATCATCTATTTGAATAATAACATTTTACGCGGTCGTTTTTCCTCGAATCAGAGTACCCTCGAGTTATCGCACATCGATATTTGATACGCCTCAATACCATCGATGATATACATAACCTGATGATCTTCCTCTGCAACAAACTCCGAGTCGTGTAATTGATGCTATCATCTTAATTTGATATACCATAATCTTCTTGACATTCAAGACCAAGTTCGATCATTATCCCCCAAATTAGTTACATGGTCAATTCGTTCAAACCCAAAATCATGTGTGTTCATTTGTCTATCTTAAGTCATCGAGCAACATATATCACAAATCCTTTAGAGTCATTCTCAAATATTCGAATCAGTTCTATGCATGCTAACTTTCAATCGTGCTAACTTTTTGTATATGATTCATACCAATTTCCTCTATCGAGTCATCCGTTCGTTACACCTTAACTTTTCATCGATTCAATCTTTATTATCGATCATTTTGCATTTCATACTCTGTGCAATCCTATCGATTTGTGTCGTCTTCTTGTCTGTTTGAACCATCTCGTCAAAATTTTAAGATTACAACTTACTCAATGATACTTAATCTAAGGCTTTGTATATTGCGACGCTTGCTGATAGACTCGTTGGCACCCCATATGCTCTAACGATCGACATCCCTAAGGCTATCCCAAACACCACTCAGGGATGAAGTCGTTAGACAAATCCTCCAAACAAGTTTTGAATCAGAACCGATTATTTTGAATCTTCGTTCGAACCGTTCCTCAAAATCCAAGCACAATTTACCTATATCGCATCGATGATAATGTCATTCGATGGCAGCTCTATAGTCATCCCACATAATATGAATCGAGTCAAACTTGTTCTCATCCAAAATAATTCGAATCCCGCACACGACTTTGCTAAGGTTGCTGCAATTCTTGGTGTATATGTCCGGCCCGAGTTAGCCAACCGTGCTTACTTGAAGTTAACTTTTTTCAACCAAATTTTCTTTCTTAATATTTTTTAAAATATATAGACTTATTGTATGGACACTCGTAGGACATTTGAGAGAGAGCGTACCAACGATATCGATTGTGAAACATTAGAGTTTGCGGAACATCATTGAAATTAAAGAATTCAATCGAAAGTCCAATGACGTAAAGCCGTACTTTGATACCATTATGTCACGCCCCGGTCCCGTAGGACCGATCATCCTTGCTAAGGCGTGATGCCGCGTGAGCCTAGGTTGCGCTCACGCTCAGATTATTCTTCTGCATCTCAAAAAAAAAACTGTTTTGTTTCATCATCACTTAACTTAGGAGTAGGGATAACTTCAGATAACTAGTCTAATTCTTTGTAGAACTTCATTAGTAATAACTCTTTCATAGTATAATGGTTTGATAGCTTGTATTAGGACTTATTCTTAGGTATGGTAGTCTAGTTGACATTAGACTAGTAACCTTGTATAGTTAAATCTCTGTTGATTTTGACTATCAGTTTCATATAGGATGTTAGTCTCCTCAGGAGGTAGTGACCCCTCCGGCTCACCAGAAGGATAGTAGGATATATTTATGGTTAGAACAATGATATTTTGTTGGTGTACTTTAGAAACAACAAGGATATTCGAGGTCGGTTTATTTTATGGACTTGAATAATTTTAGGTTATTGATTCTCGAGATATTTTACCTAAGATTGTGATGCTAAATTTAGGAATTTAGAAATAGAGAAGAGAATGCAACTATGAAGCGATGATGATACCAAAATTGAATAAGATGTTGGTAAGAGGACAGAGTGAACACAAAAATTTTGGGTTATGGGGAAATTTAAAGATTTTTGGAGGTTTTAAAATTTAAGAAGAATAATATTTGAAGGTGTACGTGAAGAAAATATGAAGGTCGATTTTATGATAAAGAATAAGTTCCTGCATGACATAGTAGTATTAGCTTCAAATAAATTCGAGGACAGGGATTTGAACAAGTTCGAGGATTTCATAGACTTTGATTTAGAGATTTTGGATGCAAGTTAGGACAAGGTGTAGAAATTTAAATTTTTGGGATGATTAAGTGGATAAGAGAGAGTAAGATCAGAAAGAAGGAATAAGAGTTTTAACAAGAGCATGATTCATGATAAATGCCTTAGGAATTTAGGCCCTACTTCCAGGAGGGAGTTCTAGTCACCAGACCTAGTTGGAGGTGAGTTTTGACCTAGACCTTAACATGTCTTTGATGAATTGATGCACCCTACTATTGTATGTATGATTTGATACCTTGTGATTGCCTAGTACTGTCATATGGTTAGTATAACTAGATGAGACCCTAGACTGACATTACATGCCATGATCCGTAGGTTACTCTATCAAATTGTATGATTTAGATAAGTTTCTGAGACTATGATTGTTATGGACGTAACCTTAAGAGGAGTACGACCACCTTAAATTTCGAGGACAAAATTCTTCTAAGGGGGTAGACTTGTAACCATCATTTTTCTAAAATGAGAGTAATTTTGAACTTTTGTAAAAGTTTATTATTTAATAATAGGATTTATGATTTATGAAATTTTTTAATTAATTTAATACTATTTAAAATTGGTGAATTATAATTTTGATGTGTTAGCTAGTGAACCCTAGAATTGTTGAGCCTAGAGACTAACCATGACCATGGAGACCTAACCATGTGATTAGAATGACTATTTACAACATTTTTGGCTTGAGGGTATTTTGGTCATTTTGACTTTTTGGTGATTTTGAAATTTTATTAATTAAATATGTGGTATTTGTTTAGTTGAGACTTGACCTAAAATCTTAGCCTAATCTAGATTAGCCTTGAGCTTAGAATCTTGATTAGAATATCCTACAAAGTGACAAGATTAACAATATCTAGATATTTCTAAGTAGAATATTTTCTCCTTAGGATATTTGTAGAAAGAAAGCCTTAGGACTAAATTGAACCAATGGGAGGACTTGAAATTTGGTGGAGAAGCCTTAGCCACCCATCTACATCTAAACCTAACCCTAATTCATTTTGTGGCAACCACTATAGGTAGGTTAGCCTCCTTTCCTTTTATTTTATTCCATCTTGCCTCTTTTCCTTCACAAAGTGTTCTTTCCCAAATTAGAGAGCTTCCCTCTTTGATTTGATCTCCAAATCCTTACATCCCCCACCAAATCTTCCATCCAACCTTCTCATACTACCAAGGGAGGGTGCTAGCAAAGATTAGGAGCAAAGTGCAAGAAGAAGTGTCCTTTTAGAAGATCTTCGTGTCAGAGCCGTGTCCTTGGGTGTATCATTGGGATTCCACTCCCAATAGGTAAAACCAACCCTCTAAATTAATTTTCTATGCATATTAGTTATTTTTGAATCCATAGGATCCACCTCCATGCATGTACCCCATTTAGATTCAAATTTGAGGCCATTTGGAGCTCTCTTGAGGATTTTAGATATGTATCTTGTGTCCTACTTGATAGATCCCAAATTAGGATACCCCATGTGTATGTATGTATGATAATAGTTTAAATAGATATTTAAATTCAGTTTTAGAATGGTTAGAGAGTGGATTGATCTTAGTTAGGATGGTTAGAATGAGTTTCATTTGGATACCTATATTGGTATCCAAGTATCTTTGCCTACATGTGTTTCTTTTGTCCAAAACAACTCAAATTCGTCATAATATTCATCCACGTTTTTATTAACCAAAGCAACCTAGAAATGTCATAACTTTTAGCTTATAACTCCGATTAATCTTCCTATTTTTTAAAAGAACCATATCGAAGTTAGCTTTCCAAATATATATTTTAATAAGTCAAAGTCATTCTGAAACCTTCTGTAAAACTATTTGAGTTCAGTTGTACGAAAGACGAACGTGTTTCGATATTTTTACGATTTCGGGAGCTTCCGGACACGAAAATGCGATCCGTTTAAAGTTTCGGAAAGCTAATACGAAGGGCTACAACATACTTTAATCCTAGAATTTAGTAAAGGCCCAATTGGTACAATGTTGGTTTTAAGTAGAAGAGTGACTATACGACATAGACATTTTGTATAACCTATGAGCCTATGTAGTATGGATATTAAATGAATGTAGAGTATGTAATGCATGATATGTCATATGAATGAAATAATATATATATATATATGATATATATCCTCTTTACAAATATGTATATATATGGTTGAATGCAAGCATGTAGAAATGCAATCAATGTAATGTATGTAAGCAATGCATAAATGCATCAATGAAAGAATGATATACAAAGTATGCATGAAAGTGTATAATAAATTCTAGATATGAATGCAAGGTATACATATAATGATAGATATGAATGCATAATGTATAAACAATGTAATGCAATATATAATGATAGCATGCATGGTAATGTAGAATATATGATGCAAGCATGTATATGCCCACTATTTTTTCTTTTTCTTACATTTTTCTTTTTCTTACATTTTTCTATTCCTTCCTTTTTTATTTCAGTTTTCCCCATTTTTTTTCTCTTCTATTTTTACATGTTGTATACAATGTATATAATGTATAGATTCATGTAAGTATGTAATATACATGAATGATATGTATGTAATAAAAATAAGTATATGTTTTTTTTAATAAAAATAAGTATATGTATGCAACTTAATGATATGTGAATGAATATAATGCATGAACTGACGTATGCATGTATATGGGATATGAATGGATGATATATATATATATATATATATATATATATATATATATATATATATATATATATATATATATAAAATATATATATATATATATATATATATATATATATATATATATATATATATATATATATATATATATATATATATATATATATATATATATATATGTGTGTGTGTGTTAAGGTAATGTAATGTATATGTATTCACATATATTTTGAGTTGAATATATGAGTTTGTATGCATATATTATATTTATGCATGTATGCATGAATGAATGTAATATAATGTAGAGTATGCATATATGAATATAATGTATGCAAGTATATAATGTATTCAAATATGTATGTATGCATCTATGTATGTATGTATAGGTGCATGAATGAATGCAAGTATGCATATATGATATGTATGTAGGCATGTATGCAATGTATGTATGTATACATGATATTTATGTATGCATGTATGCAATGTAAGTATGTATGTATGCATTTCTATAAACTGAGTTAACCTATAACCTTTTACACACATGCATTCATACACCCTTTGACACCATGTATCCCATGTCACATACACCTACCTATCACTAAATCTGAGAACATTAACACATATCCTTTCACACACATGCCAAACACACACACACACACACACTCACTTACTCTTTTACCTCTCCTTATATATATATATATATATATATATATATATATATATATATATATATATATATATATATATATATATATATATATATTTTATATATATATATTTTATATATATTATATATATATATATATAATATAACTTTCCTATATATATATATTTTTATATAATATAACTTTCCTATATATATATATATATATATATATATATATATATATATATATATATATATATATATATATATATATATATATTATATATATATATATATATATATATATATATATATATATATATATATATATATATATATTTTAACCTATAACCTTTTACACACATGCATTCATACACCCTTTGACACCATGTATCCCATGTCACATACACCTACCTATCACTAAATCTGAGAACATTAACACATATCCTTTCACACACATGCCAAACACACACACACACACACTCACTTACTCTTTTACCTCTCCTTATATATATATATATATATATATATATATATATATATATATATATATATATATATATATATATATATATATATATATAACTTTCCTATATATATATCTATGTATATGAATAAGTGAATGTGAATAATATATATACTTTATATGACTAAGTTTGTGTACCTTGTTAGCTTATGGTTTAGTTTTGTGCTTGGTTTAACAAGTGACTTAAGCTATGAGTTAGTAGCTATCTTGGATACTTTATTTGCATAGACTTAGTTTGTTTAGACCTAGAATTGACTAACCTAGACTAGTTGACCATTGTTGACCAAACCCTAGCTAGTTTGACCACAGTTGACTAGAGTTGACCTAGTTTGACTTTATAGTTGACCAAGAGTTTTCTTTGACCTAGATTGACTTAGACTCATGTAGATTGCATTATAATATCAATTACCATATAAATTGAACTATTTATAACCTGTGTTGCTATAACTAGGACTTTGTGACTCCAGTTGGCCATCTTTTTATATCAGCTGTTCAGGGTATCAGGCGAGTATATTTTCTTACCGTTTCATACTTGCTAGAACTTATATTCCTGCTCTAGATTATTTTACTTGATGCTGTCACGTTGGTAACACAGATTGGTACTATATGGATCTTTTCATGAGATGTTATCCTCCTCGGAAGCATCAGATACTTCATGTCATGTGTGTTTCACTTACATCATGTATCTCCATACTTTTACTATTTATGTACACTCTTGTGATTCATGTACTCTCATGTTCACAGAGCCCTCATGAATCAATTTTACGTGCTCTCGTTTGAGGCAGTGAGATCATTAATCTTAACATTACTTGTCTGGATCCTTGTGTATTGATTGGGGATGGGGGAGTAGAAATAGTCATATGAATAATCCCAAGTAGCGTAATCATGAATCAATTCTATAGTATAATCATGAATCATTTCCAGCCATTCACATGTCTATCTTGTACTCTGAATCACTAGCCACTGATAGTTCTCTACTTATAGTAGATACTTCCATTACAGTTATTTCTTTTACTTCATGTATATTCCTTCAGTTATTCATGTATCTTACTCTATTGCATGCTTTATATTTTCTGACATGATATAAACTACGTGAGATGTATTATGCTCGTTCCTGTCCTGATTGGACCTGTTAAAAATATTATAGGTAACATAGAGATTCACATCTAGCCTAGAGGACCAGTAGAGCTTGGAGTAGATTGCTAGTTTATGGTTTAGTTTTCTCTGTTGGAACTTGTATTGTAATAAGTGGAGATTTGAGTTGTATTTGAGATTGTTTGAGATATTATTATTTTAGAAGTTTATTTATGTTGTTGCTTTGAGTTTAGTATAGACTTCTCTGTTATCCTATCGTGCTTAGACTGTGATTGAGTTATATTATATCTTATACTTGTCCTTCATTCGGGGTTGAGGTTGTGATAGATACATTATATAATTGCGTGAGTTGTTCATTAGATAGTGACCTAGAACAGCGTTCTACCGTCGATATTGCGGCATAGGCTGGATGTACCCACTTCTCGTTCCCCTACACTGGGTGCGGGTCGTGACACGTAGGGACCTCAAAGAATAACATTCCTCGAATGTCAGAGGCCAGCAGGATTAGGAATAGAAAAGTGCATACGTGGCCCACACGTTAATGAACTGTCCTCCCGACGCAATGCCTAGTAGGGTCACATCCATGTCCTATAGGAACCTCTAGTAACTGCCAAGTCTACTAGCATGTACATCTATTGGCAGTTACTCCGAACCGTTGTACGTCTTAAATGTATCGGTGGCCGACCGACTACGCGAGTACGTGTCCTACATGTAACTCACAACTCGTGATGATCATGTGTCAAGGCCGTATGAGATATACCAATATCTCATCATCAATGGGTGGTCACTAAGCTAAGTCAATGCAAGTGAATAAAACAAAAGCAAGTAAACTACCGATATAGTCGCTTGCACCCAAGTGTGACTTGAACGCACAGTGATATAATACTAACAATATATAAGTAATACTGAATGTAAATAACTAAATAAGATAAAGTAAATCACAGGGTAAGGTGGCAAGGTATCTTGCCTGTGGTGCGAGAATGGCAAGTCCAACAGTCACAAGCGTCAGCAAAAGAAAGTCACAATCCACGAACAGCTACGGATGCTGAAACAAACATCAAAAATATTCCCAGTGTAAAAGATATATCTAGGAAATGTCTGTCCAAAAGTTGAATTCTGGAACAGGAGCAAAATCGTAATTTCGGGACAAAACGATGTTCGCCGTTGGACCCATTTTGCATCAAAATACGTGCCAATATCTATGGTCTCTAAAGTCGTCAAACCATATGTCTACAGGTCCGATTTGAGGAGACGAACCCAACCGTATGTCCAAAGTTGAATTTTGGTGGGCCGTGTACAATTTCTCCTTTTGGATCGGGTCACGGGCCTACCAAATAGGTATTCCGATCGACCTTCTCAGAATCGGACCAAATTTGGCACACAGGACCAGAATTTCAATATGGTCTTGTTGGCGTAAGTTTCGTCTCGACACGATGAACGTACACGAAGTTATGGCCAAGTTTGTAAAAGGTCGATATAGGGGTTATCTTGATGGATACGCACTGATTTCGTCGCGCACGCACAAGAAAATCGAGTTCGTCAGTTCCCATACGTCAGCAACATCCATACGCGCCTTTCGATGCATAGAGTGCACGACCACGTCGCCTGGATTGTCGGGGCGCACGTCGTATCGGTGATTTTTCTAAGTTTTGAAAACAAATTTCCTATATTTTTTCTAATTTTTAATCTGATTTCTATTACGGTATAAACAACTATAATCCAACTACTAATAGGGGTTTCCATCTATGTTATGTTGCCTTCGAATCTGTTTAAGCAGATTTTCAAAAGCGTTCATGGTTCGACAATTCTTTGCCTTCCAAAACACTATCCAAGATGGTTAAGGTTTTGTCTCGACATGTGGCTTTTTCTGATTTTTCAGGGAATACCGTGATCAATACAGATCAAAACTGGACAATACAATTGGAGGGAATGATATAGGGTTATGTAGGCTATCTATAGGATTAATCGAATCAAAATACGGAGAAGTGAGGGTGGAGAATTTATACCCGAAATATGGGGTCGCAACCCTGTTGTTGCTACTGCTGCCATCAGCGGCCCGTTGAGCGTGTGCAACCATTTTCGACTGCGGCGACGACTCGTGGACAGTTGAAAATAGTCGCAGGGGTTCGGGGCTCTCTTGGACGCAAGGATTGATCACGAGGAGTTACATATGGGTTCTTGCTTTGAAACATATGTCGATAGTTTTTTTTTTGAGGTTTAATACTCGGGATGTAAACCCAGGTGGCTTGGATTCAAAATCAAATCCTTGATTGGATTGGATTAAGATTCAGATAGGATTGTGTAAAAGATTTGAATGAATCGAATAGGACTGCGAAGGGATTGGGTTTTTAAATCCCAGGGAAGCAGCATTGCTCGCAGGTTGCCAAAAAGGGTCGGGGGAAATTTGATTTTGGAAATTGCGAGATATTGAATCCAATATCTCGCGATTTCCCCTCACGAGATTTTTTTTTCTTTTTCATACATAAGTAATATATATATATATATATATATATATATATATATATATATATATATAATATAAGTAAATATAGGTATAATGAAAGTAATACTCTTGTAATATACATATGAAAATATGCATAAAAATAATACCAGCTATGTATACTCATATATTCATTTATATCCCCCATGTATACATATGTATATATGCTTTAAAATATTAAAATCTATGTTACACTTATATATCTCTTGTATATACGTATGTATGTATACTAGTACCAAATATACTACATGACATGGGAGTTAAAACACTAATATTAGTATAATAAAATCCATTTCATTGGATTTACTCATACAATATTAAAAGATACTAAAACATTTGTCCTTTAATAAAATAAAATTTCTAAATTTTCTCAAATATTTTTTTTCTCAATATTCTAATAAATATTTTTGTATAAGTTTAACAACTATTGATATAAAATATGGCCTTTTGCTAACCAAATCTCAAGCTATGATTTTTTTTGTTTTGAAAAGCTTAAAATAGAATAACATGAAAATAGACTTAAGAGTAAATAATAATAATAATAATAATAATAATAATAATAATAATAATAATAACCAAAATTTGGGGGGTTTACACACATGTTGAAAATTGACTAATTCTCAAAGATTTCATAAACCATGCTTGAAAAGTTTATTTTAAAATGAAAATTTTTGAGTCGCACCCCACTCAATGTACACATATGAGTGGTGCACCCCACTCGATTCACCATATGCATAAGTAATCCCTCTTATGACGAAAATCGTTAGAAAAAATGATTCGTGTCGTTTGTCATATATTTATGATCGAAATACCCTTTATGAGTTAATGTCCTTTGACTCCGCGCCAAACCCCTCTCTCTTCTTCTTCCAGACGCTTCATCTTCCTTCCTCCCTTATCGACGAACTTCCCCTCTCCCCCTCTCGTCTCGATCCCCCCTGTTTCTCTCGTTCCAGCCTCCCTCTCCAAAGCTTCGTGGAGACAGAGAGGTAAGAACATGACATCAGTTTGTTTTTTGTTAACATTTTTTTGGAACCAATAGGAAAGATTAGTTATGATCTTCTTAACTTTATGCAGGATCTTGAAGACTGAAAGAAAGGAAGAAGAGCTTCCATGGCTGCGTGTCGAAAAGGGTATTGATTCGTAGTTTAGGGTTTATATTGTATGTTGCTAATTTTATGGAACTTAGGGTTTGAATTTCTTAGAATTGAGTAGGAACTTAGGGTTTGGGAGCCAAAAACAGATTGTTCACACTAGTTGAGAGAAAGAAGAAAAGAGAGGAAGAGAGAGTACAAACCTTGAAGTTCTTCGAGTGGTCGGCCATAGGAGCGGAGCTTCGAGTGGTCAGATTTGGGTTTTAGGGCAGAATGAAGATCTGAGGAGAAGAAAGAGGGGCGGGGGTTGTTTTAGAAGAAAGAGTAGGTGAGGATTATAAAGAGGGTGGATTGTGGACCGTTAGGAAATAAATAGAAGGGTATTTCGGTCATAAATATATGACAAACGACACGAATCGTTTTTCTAACGATTTCCGTCATAAGAGGGATTACTTATGCATATGGTGAATCGAGTGGGGTGCACCACTCATGTATACATTGAGTGGGGTGCGACTCAAAATTTTTTTTTTAAAATTAAGCACGGTCACAGACAACTTGTGCATAAGGTTTCGCTTCCTCGAAAGGTAACCCGAGGCCATGAGACCATCTCGGCTTAGGAGGAATGCAAGATAGCTGTGCTGGATGCTAGCACGGGTCATTCGGAACTTTCAGCGGGGATAGCTACCCGCGCTGAAAGGGGTGCCGTCTCGACCATGCTATACGTCCAGGATGGCTTGAATTGCCAGTGACCCATACTTGCACATAAATTATAAGCCTCGATATAAATCTGACAGGGAAGGACATGGTAATTTATGTCGCAACGGCAAGCTCGACCGTGGGTAAGATTTATCCTAATATGCTATGTACGTATCGAATGCTTGCCTCTTAACATGTTAACATGCAAATCGAGTAGGATAGCTAGAAAGATCACCAAATAGCTAACATGTTTTATAAAACTACTTGAACAAATGAGAGCATGGGTCTTAATTAGCCACTCGCCAGTACATGTGATCGTACTGACCCTCGCTCTCTACATGTTGTACGAATCAGGAGGGACGTGCCAACTGAGCAAGACGACGTTCGTGCTTTTGAAGCTTCGACCGCGCGTCGAAGACCCCCGCTGCTCAACTTTTGAAGACTCTCTGCAAGTCTAAGGAACATGTCTCGGCATCCCTCAAATCCAGGTGGTTGGAATACTTTTGTTGTAAATAAGGGATGTATGTATGGAACGGCTATCTCATCGGCACTCCTTTTGTAAATTATAATCGAGTCATATTGCAAAGCCCGCGTGGCACAATTGTAATAGAGTCCGTAAATGATGTCTATTATCAATAAAATACAAAGTTTCTTTGTCTCAATGTGTTGTTCAATTTGTCTGCGCTCTCTCTCTCTTAGATGTGTTTCAGATTACCTTATGACTATGCGTTGTGCGATCGCAACCTAGGTTCGCATGGCATCACACCCGGGGGACGACTATCGATTCTTCGGAATCGGGGCGTGACGGCCAGTAGGCCACAATAGCAGTGATAACTGACTTTACCAGCTCGATGCATCCTTCCAGGGAAAGCCCCTGGGCCTGCCACCCCTCTACGCGCCTTTCTGTGTACTCTACCAGGCTCGTACACTCCACATTCCGAGTATAATTGATCGATGATGGAATGCCCAGATATCTGACCGGAAGATCATCATTATTAATATCTAATACTGCAGCTCGTTCCTCCTTTAATGTGCAGCTTGTGCTGAAGAACACTTTACTATTTTCCTTATTAAGATGAAGTCCCGACAATCGACCAAACTTCGTCATAATATCAGCTAACTCTATGAGGGCGTTCATTGTGGGCTTCATGAATAACAAGAGATCGTCTGCATATATGAGGTGCGAGATGTGTGGGCTGGTGTTGCAAATAGGGGAACAATGTGTTTCCTATGGACTGCATAATCCACCATACATGTAAAGTATTCCATCACTAGCGTAAATAAATAGGGTGAAAGTGGATCTCCTTGTCGTAACCCTCGGTTACTGCTAAAATACCCATGATGCTCACCTTTAATCAGTATCGAGAAAGTGGCCGAGGTGATGCATTCCCGTACCATTCGTACCCAGTGAGGGTCAAATCCCATGTCAATTATCAGTTTGCAGAGAAAGTTTCGATTGACCATGTCATATGCCTTCTTTAGGTCCAGTTTGATGTACGCCTTCATCCCCCTAGCTTTGTTGAAACCCCGTATTATCTCGTGTGCAAGTAAATTGTGTTTGGCTATCGACCTGCCCTTTATGAAGGCTGCTTGGTTTCGCAAGATCAACCCCTGCATCACCTTCTCCATTCTTTTCACCATCAAATTAGTAATAATTTTATATATGTAATTGCAACATGCAATCGGTCGAAAGTCGGCCAGATTATCCGCTCCTTCTTTCTTTGGGATAAGAGTCTGGAAGGTGTGGTTCATCTTTTCCAACAATTTTGCCTCCGACGAAGAATTCCTATATATATATATATATATATATATATATATATATATATATATATATATATATATATATATATATATATATATATTTGTTTTTTTTTGTTATATATATATATATATATATATATATATATATATATATATATATAGAGAGAGAGAGAGAGAGAGAGAGAGAGAGATTTATAGAAATTTAATTTAAATTTAATTATAATTTGTTATGGATATATGTGAATAAAAGAGAGGGTATTCGGTTATGCATAGGAAAAATATAAAAGAGTGGGATATATATATATATATATATATATATATATATATATATATATATATATATATATATATATATATATATATATATATATGAAGCGGATCAAAAGCCCCCTTAGAAAATCTCCTAAAAAACGGAACGCACGTCAACGATATACAATAAATAATACAAGCAGATACCGCACCCTGCCCGTGTGACAGATTTGCAGTATCTGTGGGAACCAGCCGGCATGTCGGGCACTAATAATCCCAAAGATGGCTGCCATATAAGAACTCGAGAATCCATTCTCCATGCAATCATTATTTTATTTAACATAGTAGCCTCTATGTTAAGTGAAATCCCATGTCATGGATCATGGTCCTTCAGAATGAGTACTTTCGTACAAAGTACGATATGCACAACTCTACAACGATGCCCATGCGGTTAGGCTGTAGGTCTTACATAGCGTAATGCAACAATCAAACCTAGCCACGGAATAATCATGCCTTGACCATAAAGTACACATGCTGCTTTTGTATAAAAATAAATTGAAGTCTGCATGTGCCTATATGCCAATATTCGGGATCGGCCAATCGATTGTAATAGTTCATAGTTAATATGAACGTGTCTCATTCATTCAATTCAATAAGACGACTAGCCAGTCTCTTAGTTCCAACTAGGAACGCATGATCAATTATTAGTCGAGGTCACAATCAATGTTAATTAATGCCAAGATAACAATCAATGTTAATTAATGTCAACTCGGGACAGAATCAACCAAAAGAAATTATGGGCTAGAGTTTATGCGGCCGGGAATATAAAAGCTCATGCGGCCAGGATTTGCTTATGCGGCCAGAATTTGCTCATGCGGCCAGAATTTGCTCATTCGGCCAGAAATTGGTCTTCTTCTTCGAATTTTCTGAGAATAGAACCATGGAAGCCATTGCTTCCAAGCTCTCTAAATCCTTCATTCCAAGCCCAAATCTGGACTTCCATAGGTCAAAATGGGATAGAACGAAATTCTCTACAATATGGAACCATCAAAACTTGAAAAATAACAAAGTTACTAGATCAAACCCCAAAAAATTCGAAAATGCAATAAACTTAGATCTACATGAAATGAGCCATAGAAATTGAAAATGCTAAGTACTAAAGTATCTAAGAATCTTGAGAGGAAGACAATGGAACAACAAAAATGGAGATCCATCAAGAAGCAAGTTGGCACTTGCCTATGCAGCTGGGCAGGTGGGGGAGAGTTTATGAGGAAGAAGAAGAGTAATGGTGAAGTAATGAAGAGAGAGAAAGGGAATGGGGCTTTAAATGAAGGAGTGGTGGTAGGTGGGGAGTTGGGTTCATGTTGAACCATCCAAGGCCAAAAAATAAACCAACTCGGGTCGAACCCAAAAGCAAAGCAGAAAGTAAAATGCAGAAAGTAAAATACAGAAAAATAATTAGCGGGATATTAAAGGAATTTAAATACAGAACAATACATAATAAATATTAAATAAATACATTTCAGCAGTACATGTATTAAAATACGTATTCTGGGAACGGGGAGTGACATCTCTACCCTCCTTCGAAAAATTTTGTCCTCGGAATTTCATATCCAAGCAGGACAGAAATGTCAGAGCTAGACTAATCTAAGTACAAGCAATTTGAGCAAGCAGCTATTCTACAATGTCAAATAGCAAGTAATATATCCATATTTAACTATCGACGACACCAAACAATTCTACTTATAAGGTGACAAGCATGAGGAGCTAAGATAATCAAGGTATACAGAAAGAGATATACCTTGTGAGTCAAACAGGTACGGATACCGTGATCGGATATCATCCTCACGTTCCCACGTTGACTCTTCTAAAGAGTGATGACCCCAAGCAACCCGGACAAGGCTAATTGTTCGGTTCTTGAGTATCTTCTCTCTTCGATCCAAGATGGACACAGGCTACTCCTCGTAAGACAGGTTGGTACCAACAACCAGCTCAGAATGATCAAGGATATGACTTGGGTCCGATACATACCTTCGTAACTGTGATATATGAAACACGTTATGCACCTCTCGTAACGAAGGTGGAAGGGATAAACGATAAGCAACATCACCTATCCTATCAAGGATAACAAATAGGCCCACGTACCGCGGACTCAACTTCCCGCGAACGCCAAACCTAATGACCCCACGGGTAGGTGAGATCCGCAAGAACACGTGGTCCCTAATAGAAAACTCTAGCGGCCTACGATGCTGGTCTGCCCAATGACGATGCCGATCTTGCGCAACTCGAAGTTGCTTTCTAATTCCCTTAACCAATTCAACTGTTTAAACAATCATTTCTGGACCTAGCATCTTCCTCTTCCCGATATCATCCCATGCCAGTGGCGAGCTACACTTCTTACCATCTAGTGCTTCGAATGGGGCCATCTGGATACTAGCTTGATAACTGTTGTTATATGAGAACTCAACTAAGTACAAGTGACTCTTCCAAGATCCTCCAAAATCTAGGGTACAACCTCGTAACATATCTTCCAAAGTCTGAATTGTTCTTTCTGATTGCCCGTCCGTCTGTGGGTGGTAAGCCATGCTAAATCTTAACTTGGTACCCAGATTATGATGTAAGCTCTTCCAGAAATGTGATGTAAAACGGGTATCTCTATCTGACACAATACTGACAGGGACTCCATGCTGCCTGACTATCTGTTGCATATACAACTCTGCTAACTTTTCTGTAGATTATCCTACTCTGAAAGGAAGAAAGTGTGCCACCTTTGTAAGCCGATCCACTATCACCCAAACAACATCTTTACCACTTGGTGATCTCGGTAAACCGGTCACAAAGTCCATTGTGATATATTCTTATTTCCATTCTGGAATATGAAGCGGTTGCAATAATCCAGCTGGCCTCTGCTGTTCTGCCTTCACTTGCTGACATACCAAGCAACGGGAAACAAATCTAGCTATCTCCCTCTTCATCCCGTTCCACCAGAAGTGCTGCTTAATATCTTGGTACATCTTGGTCCCTCCAGGGTGTATAGAATACTGAGAGCTGTGAGCTTCTGTCATAACCTCCTATCTGATATCCCCACTAGGTACACATAGACGTGATCCAAACCTAAGCGTACTATCTTCATGAATTCTCATTTCCTTCCTGAGTCCTGACTCACATTCTGCCCTAAGCTTCTGAATCCTTGGGTCCTGTGCCTGAGCTGTCTTGATCCTGTCTACCAAGTCGGATTGAACTTGTAGACTTGTCAGAATTCCTACATCACTAGGAAGTATAACTTCGATACCCATCTCCTGAAGGTCTTCTAAGATATGCTTTTGTGTTGTCAACATAAATGCGCCGCCTCTACTGCTAAGAGCGTCTGCTACCACATTGGCCTTGTCTGGGTGATACTGAAGCTCCACGTCGTAATCCTTGATCATCTCTAACCATCTTCTCTACCTCATGTTCAGCTCCTTCTGAGTAAAGATGTACTTCAGACTTTTATGGTCTGTGTACATGTCCACTTGATCACTATATAAGTAATGTCTCCACAGCTTCAAAGCAAACACTACTGCTGCCAACTCCAAGTCATGAGTCAGATAATTCTTCTCGTGGTCCGGAAGTCGCCTAGATACATATGCTATCACCTTCCCATACCGCATGAGGACACATCCAAGTCCTTTACATGATGCATCACAATATACAGTGAAACCTCCGGGTCCAACTGGCAATGTAAGAATAGGCGCTGATATCAACTTCCGCTTCAAATTCTCAAATGATGCCTGGCATTCTGACGACCAGACGAATGGCACATCCTTATATGTCAAGCGGGTCATGGGTGCTGAAAGCCTTGCAAAGTCTGACACGAACCTTATGTAATATCCTGCCAATCCCAAGAAACTCCGTACATCAGCTACGGTCTTGGGTACTGGCCAACTCTCTACTGCTTCTACCTTCTTGGGATCCACTGCTACTCTAGCTCCTGATATGATGTGACCCAAAAATGAAATTTGATCCGTCCAGAACTCACACTTGCTGAGCTTGGCATACAACTGGTTCTCTCTCAGAACCTGTAACACTTTTCGGAGGTGGTCTTCATGCTAATCTTCACTAGCAGAGTATACGAAAATGTCGTCAAGAAACACAACGAC
This sequence comes from Iris pallida, assembly GCA_029216955.1. NCBI lineage: Eukaryota > Viridiplantae > Streptophyta > Magnoliopsida > Asparagales > Iridaceae > Iris > Iris pallida. The sequence continues at coordinate 10,283,466 of JANAVB010039818.1, forward strand.
AAACTGATCTAAGTACGGCATAAAGATACGGTTCATCAAATCCATGAATATTATTGGAGCATTGGTCAAACCAAACAGCATAACTAGGAATTCGTAATGCCCGTACTTCGACCTGAATGCTGTCTTGGGAATATCCTCCTTCCGAACCCTCACTTGATGATACCCTGAACGAAGATCTATCTTGGAGAAAACTCTAGCTCTGCTCAACTGATCAAACAAGTCGTCGATCCTAGGTAGTGGGTACTTGTTCTTTACTGTTGCCGCATTAAGCTTCCTGTAATCGATGCACAATCTGGATGACCCATCCTTCTTCCCCACAAGTACCACTGGTGCTGCCCACGGTGATACGCTAGCTTGGATGAACTTCTTCTCCTTCAGTTCCTCTATGTGCTGATATACCTTGGCCTGCTCTGAATCCGCCATTCTGTAGACTCGATCTGATATCGGTTTAGTTCCAGGTACCAATTTTATGCTGAACTCAGTATCCCTAACCGGTGGTAGACCTGGAAGTTCTTCGGAAAATACGTCTAGGAACTCTTCAACTACCTTCGGGACTTGAACTTCTTCCATTATCGTCACTACTCCCTGCTCTGGTTGAGCTGCCACTGATCTGACTAAGGTGAATCTCTTCATGCCTGGAATATCAAAAGATACACTCCCTCTACGATAATCTATTGTCGTATGACTGTCTTTCAGCCAGTCCATGCCTAAGATAACGTCGAAATTTCCAATAGAAAATTCTATCAAGCTGGCGGGTAAGGAATGCCCACAAACTACAACACTACACGCTAGAATAACTCTACTAACTCCTACGAGCCCACTACCAGTGAGTATATTCAACCTCCCTGGCAATGCCTCGAACTCAATTCTTAGTCGTGTCGCAAATTGTGCAGATATAAATGAGTGGGATGCTCCCGAATCAAACAATGCTACTGCACCACAACATCTTCCGATGCCAACGCCTCTTCCAAGGACAGGGTGAATGCCTGCCCTCGACCTCCTTGTTGGTTCCCATGCTGCGGCCTAGCCTGGTGCTGCTGCTGGCCCCTGCCTTGGTGATGCTGGAGTGGTCTGTGCTGGTGTTGTTGCATCGACGGTCCCTGCTGCCGAAACTGTCACCCCCGTTTTTTGTTTCTACGTATTTCCAGTATACGTATACGGAATCCTGATATTTATTTTTATTTTTCTGCCTGGCTAGCTAATTTCAGTTTAATCTTGATTAGGTTCATCATGGCATGTAATGGTTTAACTTGGTTTATTTTGGGTTGGCTTGGTTTATTCTTTGGTTCATCATGTTAAACCCACCACCTTCCCCCTTTATAACCCGCCTAACTTTTCTCTCTCCTCCACTTTCTCATTAACTCTTCTTCCTTCTCCATTAAACCCACCACCACCCAAGAACACCCCTTAGGCAAGTGCAACTTGCTTCCACAAGAGAACCCGTTTTATTGTTCCAATAGCTTCTTCTCATGTTTCTAAGACACATTAGAACTTGTCATTTTCCATTTTGAGGCTTTAATTTTTGTAGATCTAGAAATTGGTCATTTTCGGATTTTGGTGGTTTTGATTTATCAAACTCCTTTGTTTTCAAGTTTTTATGGTTCCATGTTGTAGAGAATTTTATTCTACCCAATTTTGACCATTGGAAAGTTGGATTTGGACTTGTTTTGACTAAGTTATGGATTTTTGAAGCTTTGGGTTCAACCGTAGAATTCCTGCTGCTTTGGAGAAGACAGTGAGCAGTGTGCGCGAGCTTTTTAGCTTGCGCCACTGAGTTGCGCGCGCTCTTTAGCGCAGCACAGTCTGACTCGTGCGCAGTCTGACTCGTGCGTAGTCTGACTCGAGCGCAGTCTAACCTCGTACGCAGTCTGACTCGTGCGTAGTCTGACCTCGTGCGTAGTCTGACTCGTGCGCAGTCTGACTCGAGCGCAGTCTGACCTCGTGTGCAGTCTGACTCGTGCGCAGTCTGACTCGTGAGCAGTCTGACTCGTGCGCAGTCTGACCTCGTGCGCAGTCTGACTCGTGCGCAGTCTGACTCGAGCGCAGTCTGACTCGTGCGCAGTCTGACTCAGGCGCAGTCTGACTCGTGCGCAACCTGACTCAGGCGCAACCTAGCCTCGCGCATTCTAGTGTCTGGCGCAACATGACTTGGCCTGACTCTTCCTGGCGCAACTTGACCCGACCTTGTGCATTTTAGTGATTGGCACCCCTAGTGCCTAGGCGCAACCTGATATTCAGGCGCAACTGGACTTGACCCTACTTGCCTTGGCGCAACCTGTTACCTTGGCGCAACTTGGCTAATGCCACTTGTTGGCCATAGTACCCCTTGCTCCTCCCCCTTGGGCGCATTATGTCCCCATATCCCCCGTTTTATGATTTTTGTACCCATTTTATATCCTTACGCCTTTTGATATAAACTCGACAAGAACCCGATGTGATCATGACATTATTTATGAATGTTAATCGGAACACGGCTTAGTGATGGTGTCACGACCCGCACCCTAGAGTTAGGGCACGAGAACGTAACAATGCCCAGCCTACGCCGCAGTGTCGGCGGTAGAACACTGTCCTAGGTCTCAATGCATCTAACAGTATAAGACTAAACAGTTTATACTCCCCGAATGGGGGTAACATAGCAGAGTGTAAACTCAATCACATCTTAGGTAGAGCATAAAGGAAGATAGATAAAACATGAAATCGAAAAGAGATACAACAGATAGAAGTCTAAGTGTCTAAGATACAAACTCAGAATACATCTCAAAACCCAAATACAGTAATCCATAAATACAACTCAAGATGACTGAAAATAAACTATAAGCAAAAACCCTAGCTATCTATGCAACCTCTACTGTCTCCTCTAGGCTAGCAGGCAACCTCCAGGCTATCTGTAAAATTTATCAACAGGTCCAGTCAAGACAGGAGTGAGTACAGTACATCTCAACAGTTCATAGCAGGTTAGAAAATATAAACATGCAGTAAAGTAAGATACAAGTACTGAAAGAAGTGCAGTATGTAAACAGAGAAAGAGCTGTAACAGAATATCTACTATAATAGAGACTAACAGTGGCTAGTGAGTCAGAGTACAATATGGACATGTAAATGGCATAGGAGATTCTGATAAGACACTATGGAAGAGATTCTGATAAGATACTACTGGTGTATTATTCACATGTCCAATTCTACTCCCCCGTACCCCAATCAATATACAAGGATCTAAACAGGTTATGTTATTGTACATGATATCACATGGGGGCCCATGAAAGGGTGCACATGATAGTATACATGGGGGCTCCGTAAACATGAGAGTACAAGATTCACATGAGTGTACATGTATAATGAAAGCACAGGAGTACATGATGAAAGTGAAACGCACATGACACAATGTACCCGATGCTCCCGAGGGGGGATAACATCGCATGTAGAGATCCATATAGTACCAATCTGTGTGACCATCGTGACAGTACAAGTAAAGTAATCTACTGCAGGAAATAATTCTAAGCAGGATATGAAATGATCAGAGAATGTACTCGCCTGATATCTGAATGTCCAAGGTAAAGATACTGTCCGAGGAGAGGTGTTTGGCTCATAATTAGAACAGCACAAGTCACAACATATCCAGAAGGATAATATAAAGCACTACAATGCATTCGACATGAATCTAGGTCAAACTAGGCCAAAGTCAACCCTTGGTCAACTCTGGTCAACTGCACTAGTCAAACTAGGTCAAACTAGGTCATATCCTAACCCAGTAAGTCTTACTAGGCCTAACCAAGACTATCCTAGCAAGCACACATCAATACAAGGCTATACAAGCCAACATACACCCAACTCTATATAGCATGCAATTATTCAATACTCAAATAGGCAAAAATTCACATTGGATATACACTAGGTAATCTATTACTTTAAGCTATATATGTCTACACATATATACACATGCATATATTGGTATTCAACATTAGGTCTATAATCATGGTATTTCAAATGGTTATATAAACTTATATATTACAACACAATATGCTAACATATACATAATATGCATACATAGCTAAGTTAACTATATTCATAAATACTTATTTAAGAGGCTATGTGTGTGTATGTGAACATGGCAAAGGAGCAAGTGAGAGTTAAATGGGCATACATAGTGTATACATATCAAAGAGTGTCAAAGTGTAAGTGAACAATGTGTCAAGTGTGATAGTGTCAACATAGTGTAAGGGGGGTACATGAGGTAATATAGGATTTGTGTTAACATAGAACATTACATCTCATTAACTTGTATATTGCATACATTACATCTACTATTACATTACATTCATGCTTGCATTCATTCATCATTCATTTATTCTCTTGCACCACTATATGCACTATACATTACATACTATGGAACCTACATATTCATTACAAGCCATACTTATACATGCTTACATTAGATATGATACTTACACCTCATACATCATTTATTTAACCATTTACTCATGCTTGCATTCTTTATTTAATTACATAATGTATATACATTAACATGGGTTAAAATCAAATAGAACATTATATTACACACAAGGGTGCACAAAATGCATATGCCGAATAGTAACTCCTACTAATAATCAATACTGTACCATCTCAGCATGAATTAAAATTTAGGCTTAAAGTACGTTATAGATCTATGTGTTAGCTTTCCGAAACTTCAAACGGATCACGTTTTCGTTTTCGGAAACTCCCGAAATCGCAAAAAACACCGAGAACGCGTTTGTCTTTCGTACAGCTGACACTCAAATAATTCTCTAGAAAGTTACAGAAAGAATTAGGCCTATTAATACATGTTTTTGGAAAGCTAACTTCAATATGCTTCTTTTAAAAAAAACGAGAGATTAAACCGAGCTTTGAGCTAGAAGTTATGACATTTCTAAGTTAGAGCTGAAATTAAAAACGTGGATAAAAATCATGACGAATTTAGGTAGTTTGAGACAAAAGAACACAAGTATATAACATAATATATCAAGAACTCACTCTCTACACTAATATATATATATATATGAGACACTATAGAACACATCTCCAATACAAAAATATGAGATTAAACATGTAATAATTCATTCATACATAACAACAACACATAGTGTGTCCAAATTTGGGATTTCCCACATGGACACAACCACAACACAAAGGACACTCCTATGACCTCCAAATGGACACGAAATGGACACAAATGGAGATACAACCATGGGGGTCATTCCTATGGGTTCAAAATAGATCTATATGCATGAGGAAATGAAAAGGAGAAGGGATTTATACCTCCCGGTAGATCGAATCGAAGAAAAGCCTTCCCGGAGTGACACCGACACGTAGAGATTCCAAAAGGACACGAACGAGCTCTGAATCCTCCCAAACTTGGGTAGCTTCCTCGGCTAGAATGGAGAAGGAAAGAAGAAGATTTGGTGGTGAAATTGAAGGATTTGGTGGAGAAATTGCTAGGGATTGCTCTCTAGAAATTTGGGGAAGAACAAGAGAGAGAGTGTGGATGAGAATAATGAAATGAACTTGAGCCTATCCTCTCCCAAAGTGGCTGGCCATATGGGGCTATTTGTCCTATTATGGTAAGGTCCAAAATGCCCCCACTAACCTATTCTATGAGTATTAGGAAAGGGCTAATTGGTTGGGGCTAAATTAGTCATTCTAAAGTCTCTAATCACACTAACCTTATCCATAATAATTAGTCTAACCTCTAACTAAAATATTTCTATCATGTGGACTAAAATTAATATCATGTAGGCCATGCCTAACTAGTGTGTGGGTCCCACTAGAGTCAAACTACCCCCGGGTCCCCGTTTCAAGTCGGATTGAGTTGAAATTCGAACCCGACTCAAATTACCCCAAAACAATATCATAAATAATAAAATAATATCAAAATAATTCAAAGAGGTCAAATGCAAAAATATCCTTAGGCCAAAAATGACATTAAAATATCATAATCACATGGTTAGGCACTAGGTCAAACAGTCTCTAGGGTTTCACTAGCAAAACGTCAAAACCACAAGTTATTGATTTAAATATTTTTAAAATAATTTAAAATCACCAAAAATTATATCATGAATTAAATATCATTATTAAAATAATTATAAACACGAAATTTCAAAATTACCCTCATTTGGGAAACTGGGTGCTACAACTCTACCCACCTTAGAAAAATTTCGTCCTCGAAATTTAAGATCGATAGTACTCCTTCTAGAGCCTCTAACCTACCCAATATCTAAGGTAACACTTCCTAACACTGGAATAATAAACGGACATCTAAAAAATGTCAATCTAGGAATACCTCCAATACTGCTCTGCTGTACGGCGATAATGGAACTTCAATAAAATATGGACTGGAACCTATATCCAAGGGACTGGACCTATTTTAAAGTGGTCTTAACTAAGGATGAAAAGGAACTGATCATAGGCTACAGGTATGCTCAAACTATTATCTTCCTATTAACCATCTATTAATACATTCTATTACCATAGAAACGATGCATTACTAAGACATATAGGCCCCTATCTCTCATAACACATTTATACTCACCAAAAGACTAGTACATCCTATCAAGGCTGATACTATAATCTCTCATAAATCTCCTAAGCTACATGTTTATAGACACACATCCCCACATCAAGGACTAACCCATGTATATCTACAACTGATACTAATGGAGTGACGTCCCTATTTTCCAACAATCAAGGTCTAAATTTTTTTTATCTAAATCATGCAATTTGAAGGAATAGTATACAAGGTCAGGGCATACCGTAGCAGTTGGAAGTCTCACCTAGGTACACTAATCATTCTAGGTCAAAACAGTACTATGGTATCAACACACAAACAATCTAGGGTGTCCTAATTGGGAAGGTAAGAAAACAACAATCATCAAGGTTGTAGGGCTGTCTACCATCCTATATGAAAATTAGTCATTAACAAGCAACTAAGAAATTATTAAAAGGTTACTATTCCATAAAATGACAAAAATTGAAAATTTAGGCACAACAAATCACAAATAGATTTTTGTCTTGACACGATCTAAGTTGATCAATTTCGGGATAAAACAAGATTTGGGCAAGAAGGGAAATCAATGAAATCAAAGTATGAGCACGAGCATCCAATGATGGAGGTTCAGGTCATGATTAAATTTAATTCGACTGAGTACGAATACGAGGTTCATAGGCGATACAAAGTTTTTAAGGAGAATTGTCAAGGCTGTCGCGAATGAGACTCTAGGGTCAAGTTTAACTATGTCTCCATTCTCGTAGATTGATACATAAAAAAGTGAACCAAAGTGCAATAGGTTGATCAGACCATCATGTACCGGTTCTGATTAGACAATATGTTAGTGGGTGGCCACCCAATAAAATATGTCATGACCAAGCTCGAAAATAGATAAGCTTGCAAAACTAAGGCTAATTTAGCAGCACAAGATATAAGGGTGGTAATGATGAAAGGAATTACATAGTCCAAGTTTCTTAACCAACGGGTCAAGTAATCAGATAAGGTACAAGGTTAAGCATCTAAGGAAACAAGCAGAACACCATCACATGTCGGGTCGAAAGAATTGAGTCAAGGCTGGATTTCTAATTGAAATAAGAAGAAATTTAGTATAATGGTAGAGGTTATAGTTTAGCCAGTTGACCAGAAAATCATATCAAGAAAATAGAGTACAAGAAGACGAGTTTTAATGGGACATGATATACCTACACGAAGGTGAGCTCGTCTAGGTCTTGCATATAAGATTTGTTGGAGGGTAACAGCTAGTATTACATTTCGAATATCAAAGTCACGATAAGGAACGTCAAGGATCTCAATTAGAAAGTGGGAGTTCAAGAGGTGGTAATTAATGCACAAAAATAATGAAGATCGAGTTAGTCATCTGCTTCTGATACTCTTAAGTTCATCTGGTCATAACTTGACAATCATATCTTTACCACACCAGTCTCCATATGAAAATTTAACCTTTACTTAAACCCTTACCATGACTACCGTAGGCAATTCCCAATTTCCAAACATCACTCTTGAAGCACAACCCTCACATTTAGGAATCAACATAAACCATTTATTTAAATTTTCAAGTTCTTTCACCTTGTCTTAAATTTGACCCAAAACCTCTAAATCCCGTTTACGAATTCCTTGAACTTGTTCAAATTGTTCTCCTCATATTATTTAATTTAAATCTCTAGGCCTTACAAAACTTATCTTTCATCATAAAATCAACTTCCGTATTTTCTTCGACATACACCCTTGAATATTATTCTCCTAAAAATATTTCACAACAATCTCTAAACTTCCATAACTTTGTGCTCTCTCTATCCCTAGTCATTTCCTCGCAACATCTTGTTTAATATTCTTATTAAACACAATTAACTTCTCTTTTCCATTACTAACCTTCTACATAGCCTCAGAGTAAAAGTTTTTCCCAGAATCAATAACCAAGATTTTCTAACTTCTCAAAACTAGGTTGACCTCTGATATCCTCATTAGTTTTGAATACACCTATAAACTATCTCATAACCCCAAAATTTCTCTAAATGTAATTGTTTCCAGATTGGCAGTATACATCTCTTTATTTTATTCGAGACCTTTACCACATTTCTATCTCAAGTTTCCATATGGAACACTCCACATTTGATTTCCTTTAGATCATCATAAAATAACCAGTTACGTCTTCTCTGAGCTACATAATTTACGTCACTTCCTTAACATTTCTCAGGCAAAATGATATGAAGATTCAAGAGTTGTCAAGGTATAGCTGACAGAATTATATACGAGACAAGGAATTTATATAATCAGGACAGGTATATAAGACAAGGAATGATGGTAGTAAAAATATTGGCAGGAAAAGAATGATAATAGAATCTATTCTGCTTATCTATTTAAAAGAGGGACCCATTTTTTTTGAAACAAGAATTATAATACCAAATCCAAAATAAGGCCTAGCAAAATCATTGGTTTATTGTATTAAGAAGAAATAAACTTTTGTAAGAAGTTACACAAGGTTTATAAAAATAGCTAAAGCTACATCCTAAGTAAACAATGAGAAACAAAACAAAACAAAACAACAATAATTCCTTCTCTTTTTTTTGAATGACTGAAACAAAAGTAGCAAAAACATGTTCGAAAATATTTAAGGTACAATCTGATAATCATATGCGTCTATCCAAAATCATGGTACTCTAAATCCTCGTCATACTAGTGAGCAAGGCTACGATAATCACAGAGTCCTTGACTTATGCACATACCTCTAGAATCATGGTATTTAACATTTTCGCGATGCCGCTAGCTTGGCTGCGAAAACCTTAAATTTCTACACCCGAGAAATATATCCAAAATCAGACTATATGTCCTCACCATGCTGGCTAATGTGACTATAGAAGACAAGATTTCCATAACTTAGATGACCTAGCCCATATAATTTCATCTTGCCAAAAATTAAATTAAATCAACAATGAATACCAAAAAAAAAAAATCAAATTTATCAACGAACATCAAAATTCAGAAATGAACAAAATCCTTTAAATCATATAACTACAAACTCGGATGCTATAGCTAACATCAAGATTCAAATTTCAACAATCTTCATCAAAATCAATAAATACAAACTCAAATTCAATAATAATCCATTAAAATCAAATTCAATAGCAGAAAGTAAAGATAAATCAAATCAAGGAAAAAAGAAAAGAGTTTTCAAATCGGAGTTAAACAAGATTCTCAAGGGTCGTCCCAGGAATCTCTCAAGGGATCCTAATTGTGATTGAGTATCTTCAAAAATATATCATAATCCTACTGCAGGATGTAGTGGTACTCTAGTTCGAATACCACTACACAAACTCGACCTGCATGGGTCAACACTAAAAACGTGTCACGACCCGCACCCTAGAGTTAGGGCACGAGAACGTAACAACGCCCAGCCTACGCCGCAGTATCGGCGGTAGAACGCTGTCCTAGATCTCAATGCATCTAACAGTATAAGACTAAACAGTTTATACTCCCCGAATGGGGGTGACATAGCAGAATGTAAACTCAATCACATCTAAGGTAGAGCATAAAGGAAGATAAAACATGAAATCGAAAAGAGATACAACAAATAGAAGTCTAAGTGTCTAAGATACAAACTCAGAATACATCTCAAAACCCAAATACAGTAATCCATAAATACAACTCAAGATGATTGAAAATAAACTATAAGCAAAAACCCTAGCTATCTATGCAACCTCTACTGTCTCCTCTATGCTAGCAGGCAACCTCCAGGCTATCTGTAAAATTTATCAACAGGTCCAGTCAGGACATGAGCGAGTACAGTACATCTCAACAGTTCATAGCAGGTTAAAAAATATAAACATGCAGTAAAGTAAGATACAAGTACTGAAAGAAGTGCAGTATGTAAACAGAGAAAGAGCTGTAACAGAATATCTACTATAATAGAGACTAACAGTGGCTAGTGAGTCAGAGTACAATATGGACATGTAAATGGCATAGGAGATTCTGATAAGACACTATGGAAGAGATTCTGATAAGATACTACTGGTGTATTATTCACATGTCCAATTCTACTCCCCCGTACCCCAATCAATACACAAGGATCTAAACAGGTTATGTTATTGTACATGATATCACATGGGGCCCATGAAAGGGTGCACATAATAGTATACATGGGGGCTCCGTGAACATGAGAGTACAAGATTCACAGGAGTGTACATATATAATGAAAGCACAGAAGTACATGATGAATGTGAAACGCACATGACACAATGTACCCGATGCTCCCGAGGGGGGATAACATCGCATGTAGAGATCCATATAGTACCAATCCGTGTGACCATCGTGACAGTACAAGTAAAGTAATCTACTGCAGAAAATAATTCTAAGCAGGATATGAAATGATCAGAGAATGTACTCGCCTGATATCTAAATGTCCAAGGTAAAGATACTGTCCGAGGAGAGGTGTCTGGCTCCTAATTAGAACAGCACAAGTCACAACATGTCCAGAAGGATAATATAAAGCACTACAATACATTCGACATGAATCTAGGTCAAACTAGGCCAAAGTCAACCCTTGGTCAACTCTGGTCAACTGCACTAGTCAAACTAGGTCAAACTAGGTCATGTCCTAACCCAGTAAGTCTTACTAGGCCTAACCAAGACTATCCTAGCAAGCACACATCAATACAAGGCTATACAAGCCAACATACACCCAACTCTATATAGCATGCAATTATTCAATACTCAAATAGGCAAGAATTTATATTGGATATACACTAGGTAATCTATTACTTTAAGCTATATATGTCTACACATATATACACATGCATATATTGGTATTCAACATTAGGTCTATAATCATGGCATTTTAAATGGTTATATAAACTTATATATTATAACACAATATGCTAACATATACATAATATACATACATAGCTAAGTTAACTATATTCATAAATACTTATTTAAGAGGCTATGTGTGTGTATGTGAACATGACAAAGGGGCAAGTGAGGGTTAAATGGGCATACATAGTGTATACATATCAAAGAGTGTCAAAGTGTAAGTGAACAATGTGTCAAGTGTGATAGTGTCAACATAGTGTAAGGGGGTACATGAGGTAATATAGGATTTGTGTTAACATAGAACATTACATCTCATTAACTTGTATATTGCATACATTACATCTACTATTACATTACATTCATGCTTGCATTCATTCATCATTCATTTATTCTCTTGCACCACTATATGCACTATACATTACATACTATGGAACCTACATATTCATTACAAGCCATACTTATACATGCTTACATTAGATAGGATACTTACACCTCATACATCATTTATTTAACCATTTACTCATGCTTGTATTCTCTATTTAATTACATAATGTATATACATTAACATGGATTAAAATCAAATAGAACATTATATTACACACAAGGGTGCACAAAATGCATATGCCGAATAGTAACTCCTACTAATAATCAATAATGTACCATCTCAGCATGAATTAAAATTTAGGATTAAAGTATGTTATAGATCTATGTGTTAGCTTTCTGAAACTTCAAACGGATCGTATTTTCGTTTTCGAAAACTCCCGGAATCGCGAAAACACCGAGAACGCGTTTGTCTTTCGTACAGCTGACACTCAAATAATTCTCTAGAAAGTTACAGAAAGAATTATGCCTACTAATACAGGTTTTTGGAAAGCTAACTTCAATACGCTTCTTTTAAAAAAAACGGGAGATTAAACCGAACTTTGAGCTAGAAGTTATGACATTTCTAAGTTATGGCTGAAAATAAAAACGTGGATAAAAATCATGACGGATTTAGGTAGTTTGAGACAAAAGAACACAAGTATATAACATAATATATCAAGAACTCACTCTCTACACTAATATATATATATATGAGACACTGTAGAACACATCTCCAATACAAAAATATGAGATTAAACATGTAATAATTTATTCATACATAACAACAACACATAATGTGTCCAAATTTGGGATTTTTCCACATGGACACAACCACAACACAAAGGACACTCCTATGACCTCCAAATGGACACGAAATGGACACAAATAGAGATACAACCATAGGGGTCATTCCTATGGGTTCAAAATAGATCTATATGCATGAGAAAATGAAAAGGAGAAGGGATTTATACCTCCCGGTAGATCGAATCAAAGAAAAGCCTTCCCGGAGCGACACCGACACGTAGAGATTCCAAAAGGACACGAACGAGCTCCGAATCCTCCCAAACTTGGGTAGCTTCCTCCTTGGCTAGAATGGAGAAGGAAAGAAGAAGATTTGGTGGTAAAATGGAAGGATTTGGTGGAGAAATTGCTAGGGATTGCTCTCTAGAAATTTGGAGAAGAACAAGAGAGAGAGAGTGTGGATGAGAATAATGAAATGAACTTGAGCCTATCCTCTCCCAAAGTGGCTGGCCATATGGGGCTATTTGTCCTATTATGGTAAGGTCCAAAATGCTCCCACTAACCTATTCTATGAGTATTAGGAAAGGGCTAATTGGTTGGGGCTAAATTAGTCATTCTAAAGTCTCTAATCACACTAACCTTATCCATAATAATTAGTCTAACCTCTAACTAAAATATTTCTATCATGTGGACTAAAATTAATATCATGTGGGCCATGTCTAACTAGTGTGTGGGTCCCACTAGAGTCAAACTACCCCCGGGTCCCCGTTTTAAGTCGGATTGAGTTAAAATTCGAACCCGACTCAAATAACCCCAAAACAATATCATAAATAATAAAATAATATCAAAATAATTCAAAGAGGTCAAATGCAAAAATATCCTTAGGCCAAAAATGACATTAAAATATCATAATCACATGGTTAGGCTCTAGGTCAAACAGTCTCTAGGATTTCACTAGCAAAACGTCAAAACCACAAGTCATTGATTTAAATAATTTTAAAATAATTTAAAATCACCAACAATCATATCATGAATTAAATATCATTATTAAAATAATTATAAATACGAAATTTCAAAATTACCCTCATTTGGGAAATTGGGTGCTACAGATGGAATTGTATGATCAGTGACCCGTTGTGGTGCACTCTTGACAAGTAATTTGACATGATAATTCTTGATGATGGTCCGTTGTGACGCACCCTTGCCTTGATAAGTAATCTTGATAAGCAACCCGATATGATAACCTTGATACGCTGTTGCGACGGCTAACTTGACATGCTAAGTGAATTCTTGACACCGTGGGTGATTGTATCGAATATGCTTGTATAAGCAACCAGTCTTGTCTCGCATCATGTCTAGGACATGTATCCCTGGTTACCACGGTCAGGGATTCATACTGAATCTGACTAGGTTAATGACTAGATTGATCAAGTAGAGCATATAGAGAGGTATTCCGGCTACAAGCAATCCCGTTATCTGGGCGCCTTCCTTGATGGACTTGTAGCCTGCCGATGAGTAGGGCACATTTCCAGCTCACTGTTATGTGGGGCACTACATGAAATGATTACTATGCACACTGTCATGTGTTGCATCCAAGTCACCTAACAAGGCATGATAACTCTAATCTTGAACCTTGCGTCTGGATAACCTGGATAGTCTGCAGGGCTTGTGGCCGTAGGCGTACCTCATTGCATCTTGCTAGTAACTAAGCTTGTGATAATCCTAGTTAGTTAAGTATCAAGCCGTACCCTTTGCTTGGCCGTGAATGATGGATGGAGTTCTATCTTGTCTAGTCTTGCCTAGATCCGGTACATGGATATCTCCGGACATGCTTGTTTATGCTTTACTTTATCGATAATTGGTTCGAGGCTAAGTTCTGTTCAGGTGAAGGGTTACAATCCCGGTCCTTGTTTGGTTTACGGGTTGTAACTTGGGTACCGGAATAGTCCTCTAGTTATCTTATCGTTTATCATCCTGTTTTCTTTAACTCATGTCTTATGTTATTTCACATATGACTTTATGTGCTGACATGCTGGTTTTAGTTCTGAAGTGAAGCCCCCTTTGTGGCACTTGCTCTTTCTGGGGTCTGACCCAGCTGGTTTTGTATGGCCAGATTTCGGAGCAGCTACCGAGGATCTCCCAACTTTCCTGCCAGATGGTGAACACTAGAAGGAATTCCGGTAATGAGTGGGTTTTTATTTTGCTCTCCCACTCCCTTGTAAAAATATTCTTTTGAGGCGTTTAGCCGCCGAGCAAGTGTTAGCTCGTTTGCAACTTTACTTACTGTCTGCCTACGGGCTGTAGCATGATTGACAAATCCTAGGGTTGATCATGTATGACTTAAACTCTTGCTAGTCTTCGTATTTTGTATGACTAGCTTCATGATCATCTGAATATGTAATATATGGGACGCCTTACCTTGTATGTCTGATGATCTACCATCTTGTTATATCTACTCGCTTGCTGGAGATTGAGACACTAGGCTTGTTATTGACCTTAAGAGACTAATGGCTTGTAGTAAACCCTCATGCATCTAGACAGCCGTGACCGTATTGCGAGATGAGATTCACTTCAATGTACGTAGCTGGCTGTGTCTGTCCCCCGCTCTCCAGTATTCTGGTTCTGGGGCGTGACAGAAACAACTGAGCTTGCGACATGAACGGGCGCTGTGCCAACGGCCTCACTGCTACCGCTGCTCCTCGATACTGTCCTGCCCCTGGTGTTGGCAGAGCAGGAAATTGTTGCACTGGTCCTCTTGACCTCGAATTCATGGGACAGATGGTAACCCGATGATCTGGATTTCTACATATCAAACACTGTCCGTTCAATGTCTGACATACATCTCTAGTGTGCCCTACCTTCCCACAATAAGTGCAGTCCGCCGGAGGTTGCTGGTTCTTCCTCTGTTGTTGTTGCTACTGCTGCTGCTTTGGTGGTGCTGGCCCTCGCATTGCCACATCGTGAATGCGAATGCCAAGGGACGTTGCTGTTGTTCGGGGCGCTGCTCCCCCTCCTCCTTCAATCTGACTGTGGGATCTCTTCTGACCTCCAGTCCTTGTCGTGATCCTCTGAATGGTGATCTCATGCCTTCGGGTTGCCGTCAATACCTCATCGAAAGTTTGGTAGTTGTGCCCTTCTATCAATTGCAAGAGCTCAAGATGAAACCCTTGCTGGAACCTCATAGCCCTCTGGCTCTCCGTTGCTACCATCTCTGGACGAACCTGCTCAATCTGCAGAACTCCGCTGCATAGGCATCTACCGTCTTGCCGGCCTGCTTGAGGTTGATAAACTTCTGTTGTAGCTCAAACTGCGCCACAACTCTATAGTAATTGGTTTTGAATCTCGCAGTAAAATTGTCCCAAGCAACAGGACGTCTGATGCCCACTTCCTCTGATTCCCACCAATCACGTGCGAGATCCTGAAGTAATAACTTCACTAGATCCACACGTTCTTCTGTCGGAACCTTAGCCGCTGTCAGAATAGCCTCAATATCCTTAAGCAATGCATCTGCTGAAATGGTATCTTCCGTGCCCTCGAAACGACGGGGTTGTACTTGTAAAATCTGGTTGAGGGTCCTGAATCTGTCCTCACCCCTCTTTCCAAAGTCGTCTGTAATCCTTGGTTGAGTAGTACATTCTGCTCTTGGAACTGAGCGTGCATGCGCTGCTGGGCTAACATCTGATGTTGCTGAGTGGCCATCATCCCTCTCATGATCTCCAGAAGGGCTGGTGTGTCTACTTCCACAGGGGTAGGTGGAACTATGGGTGGTGTAGGAACCTCCGGATACTGCGGTCCAGCTGCTGGTTCCACTATCACTTCTTCTTGGATATTCTCTTGAGGTAGTACTGGCCCTTGTTGCTGATCAACTTGGTCAGGTTGTCCATGTTGCCCTTGTTGTTGCTGTCCAGTCCTGACAGATGCGGACGAGGTGCCCCTAAGAAAAGGGACAAGAGAACAATCAAACGACCGGACATGAAGGATCAATGAAGTCAAAGGATACTGGAATGTCAAGCTAGAGTCGAGAGTAACGAATCAGGAGATCAAGGGAGAACATGTGTGATTGAGACATCCTATAAATTAAAATACCCCACAAGTCTGAAATCTGACCTGCATGGGCCACCACTAAAACCTTGTCATGCCCCAGAACCAGAATACTGGAGAGCGGGGGAATGACTCAGCCAGCTACGTATTACGGGTAGAGAAATACCGTATAATACGATCAATGCTGTCTAAAAGACGAGGGGGTGCATACTATATGAAAGTCTTACTAGGGTTACTCAACATCTATTGTCTCAATCATTCAAACAAGAAACAGTAAATAGAGAACATGTAAGATAAAGCAATAAGGCATCCCAAACGCTCAGTCAAAATGTTCTTGATATCTGGCTTTACAAAACATAGTCAGAGGATGTAGCAAGGTATACACAATTGTTTATCAGCTGCAGCCTAACTTTAGTTACAATTATGTAAAAGTAAGTACAAGACGATCCGACTAACATGTCGGTGCCCAACGGCCAAGTATAAAGTAAATAACAAAACGAGCGGGGAAGTAAGGAACCCACTCGAGTCCTCCTGCGATCATTCCTCTAGTATTGACCATCTTGGAGGTAGAAGTAAGCTGAGTCCTCGGGAACTGGCTCTAAATCTGGCCATGCAAAACCAGAGAGGTTAGACCTCTAATAGCAAGTACCGCAAGGAAGCACGATATGAGGAATTAAAACCAGTAATAAGAGTTAAGGATATGATAAATAGATCTCTGCTTGCTACTGGGGTTCACACAACATCATGACACTTTAAGCCAACTTTCCAACCAAACAAGGACAGAAGTTGACCCGTCATGTCCTGACATTCTGCTCATCTCAGTTAGTTAACAGAGTAGGCACAGTACACAAACAAATCGATTTAAACGGCCATGCAACTACTACGGCTTGCTACTGTAAGTTCCAAGTTGTATTGGAATTATGCAATAAGGATTTCTCAGTTCTTACTATGTACAAGCAAGGCTAGTCTACCCAATCAATCAATTGCGCCAATCATGAATTAGACGAGTCCCAGCGGGACGTCCGTCATCAATATACAATAAATAATACAAGCAGATACCGCTCCCTGCCCGTGTGGCAGATTTGCAGTATCTGTGGGAACCAGCCGGCATGTCGGGCACTAATAGTCCCAAAGATGGCTGCCATGTAAGAACTCGAGAATCCATTCTCTCTCCATGCAATCATTTTTATTTAACTTAGTAGCCTCTATGTTAAGTGAAATCCCATACCGTGGATCATGGTCCTTCAGAATGAGTACTTTCGTACAAAGTACGATATGCACAACTCTACAACGATGCCCGTGCGGTTAGGTTGTAGATCTTACATAGCGTAATGCAACAATTAAACCTAGCCACGAAAAAATCATGCCTTGACCATAAAGTACATATGCTGCTTTTGTAGAAAAATAAATTGAAGTATGCATGTGCCTATATGCCAATATTCGGGATCGGCCAATCGATTGTAATAGTTCATAGTTAAAATGAACGTATCTCATTCATTCAATTCAATAAGACGACTAGCCAGTCTCTTAGTTCCAACTAGGAACGCATGATCAATTATTAGTCGAGGTCACAATCAATGTTAATTAATGCCAAGATAACAATCAATGTTAATTAATGTCAACTCGGGACAGAATCAGCCAAAAGATATTATGGGCTAGAGTTTATGCGGCCGGGAAAATAAAAGCTCATGCGTCCAAGATTTGCTAATGCGGCCAGAAATTGCTCATGCGGCCAGAATTTGCTCATGCGGCCAGAAATTGCTCATGCGGCCATAATTTGCTCATGCAGCCAGAATTTGCTCATGCGGCCAGAAATTGCTCATGCGGCCAGAATTTGCTCATGCGGCCAGAATTTGGTCTTCTTCTCCGAATTTCCTGAGAACAGAACCATGGAAGCCATTACTTCCAAGCTCTCTAAATCCTTCATTCCAAGCCCAAATCTGGACTTCCATAGGTCAAAATGGGGTAGAACGAAATTCTCTACAATATAGAACTATCAAAACTTGAAAAATAACAAAGTTACTAGATAAAAACCCAAGAAATCCGAAAATACAATAAACTTAGATCTACATGAAATGAGCCATGGAAATTAAAAATGTTAAGTACTAAAGTATCTAAGAATCTTGAGAGGAAGACAATGGAACAACAAAAATGGAGATCCATCAAGAAGCAAGTTGGCACTTGCCTATGCAGCTGGGTAGGTGGGGGAGAGTTTATGAGGAAGAAAAAGAGTAATGGTGAAGTAATGAAAAGAGAGAAAGGGAATGGGGCTTTAAATGAAGGAGTGGTGGTAGGTAGGGAGTTGGGTTCATGTTGAACCATCCAAGGCCGAAAAATAAACCAACTCGGGCCGAACCCAAAAGCAAAGCAGAAAGTAAAATGCAAAAAAAATAATTAACGGGAAATTAAAAGAATTTAAATACAGAACAATACATGATAAATATTAAATAAATACATTCCAGCAGTACATGTATTAAAATACGTATTCTGGGAACGGGGAGTGACAAGAGGCGATGTCACATAAAGGTTCTTCACTAAATTTTTTTTCCAATTTCGGAGATGGCACATAAAGATTCTTCACAATCAAGGTATAACTCTTGTTCTCAATCTTCTTCCTCCATTTTCTCTATTTCTTCATTTGGTATGGTTATTTTCATTTTTTTAACAAAAAATGCTTCCTAATCCTTGTTATAACTTTATGTCATAATGTAATATCATATTGTAAAAGAACACATGTTACTCGTCATGTATATTGTTATTTTTTACTCGTCCTGTAAAAGAACACATGCTTCCTAATCCTTGTTATAACTTAATGTCTCCCACTATATATATATATATATATATATATATATATAGAGCAGCAGCAGCTGCCACATGGGTAATCTGGAAGAACTGCAACAAGGCTAGATATGAAGGTCATTAGTACTCCGCAGACTAGCTTATTGGGGAGACCATTCGACAATGTAGCAAACGGAGGTCCCTCTGTCATCACGGCCATACGGGTTTTTGGAACTCCCTCCTCTCCCGGGACTAGTCGTTTGGGTTTCCTTCTTCCCTCCTTTTGTTAGTATACGTGTATAGGCTTCGACATTTTTCGCCTTCTGGTATACTTGTATAGCTCAGGCTTTTCTTTTCATGGAATAATATGGAGAGTGTTTTGGCCAATGTATAATATATATATATATATATATATATATATATATATATATATATATATATATATATATATATATATATATGAGCGGTATATATGAGCAGATCAAAAGCCCCCTTAGAAAACCCCCCTCACTCTCATCCGTAGTTTAATGTTAATATTAATGTTAATGTTAATATTAATTTTTATTTTTATTTTTATATTAATGTTAATGTTAATATTAATGTTAATATTAATGTTCATTTTAATATTAATTTTAATGTTAAGTTTAATGTTTATTTTAGTATTTAATGTTAATATTAACATTAACATTAAATTACGGATGAGAGTGAGGGAGATTTTTGGGGGATTTTCTAAGGGGAGCTTTTGATCAGCTTCCTATATATATATATATGAGCTTTTGATCAGCTTCATATATATATATATATATATATATATATATATATATATATATATATATATATATATATATATATATATATATATATGGAAAATGGTAAATTTTATTCCAAACTCAACACATAATCGTACAATCATACAATCAGAGTGGAACTCCCACTCATCAGGTTTCCATAGCTTTTACATCAAAATCAATATTATGGAGGATGTCTACAGGAAGGGTGGTAAGTCCCTCGAAGATGCGACGATTCATTTCCCTCCATACATGCCAGACAGTAGCAGCCAGTCGAACTCTAGTGGTCTTGAACCAGACTTGCCCTCTCCTTCTTCGGTCCCGGATCCCATTGATAATATCTCCGATCTTCCTTCCAGAGTCACATCCGTCCAGCACACGACATTGATCATTCCAGATGTACCAGGCCATCTCACACTCAAAGAATAGGTGTCGCATATATTCATTTTCTAAGTCACATAACACACTTTGGGTTGGGCACCTGGATCCCAAATGAGATGAGTTTGTCCCTTATCAGAAGGCGACCCAGAAGAAAACCATAGACACAAAGCTGCATCTTTCTGGCCAAACTATTGCACCATATGAAATCATAGTCTGCACTAGTAGGGAACGTACGGCGTACAAGATTGTAGCAGCTTTGGAATCTGAACTCTCTAGAACCCCCAGTAGCTCCCGACGGATACCAGATCCAACAATCAGCAGGCAGCGTCGGATCAATTTCGACCTTACGAATAACCTCTCAAAGCTCCTCAGTATGGCGATAGGTCTCAGGACTCCAAACTCCATTCTGGATAATGCGTTGGCAAGTCAGCCCCCTACCAGCCTCCCTGTGTGACCGGTCTCCCAGGATCTCTAGCAGAAATTGCCGCTCTAGCCATAGATCCCGCCAACGGTCCATTCCAGCTCCATCTCTCATGGTCCTCCGGATGGAGGATTTAAGAACAGCTCTGTGTCGCAAGATGTGCTTGAAAGTAACAGAGTTATTGTTGTCGATGACGCAGATCCAGAAGTTTCCATCCTTCACATATCTACTGTGCATCCAGTCAGCCCATAGATATCCCCTTTTAATGAACCTCCATGCCAGCTTCAGAGCCGAGGCCTCTCTGATCTCCAGCAAGGGTCTAAGTCCCACACCTCCCTCCTTCTTCAGAAGGCAGAGCTGCTCCCAAGAGATCGCATGCATACCACCCCTCCAGATGAAATCGCACAAATCCTCTCCACTTTCCGGATGGTAGCGACCGAAATCAAAATAGACTAGAGCCAGAACTGAGCCAGGGCCCAGATAACCGATCTAACCAACTCAATGTGCCCCCCAAATGATAGTCAGCAGCCTGCCAACCTTCAACCCTCCTTTGGGCATACTCTACCAGACTATGGCAATCCTGGTCTCGAGCATAATTGACTGTCAGAGGGACTCCTAGATATTTCACCAGAAGATCACTCCTCTCCACACCCAAAGCTACAGCTCGTTCCTCCTTCCGGGGGCAAAGGGAACTGAAGTAGATCAGGCTCTTCTCTCGATTCATTTGAAGTCCTGTAAGAGCTTCCAGATCTCCCATAATCTCCGAGATCGTGTTCATCCTTCAATTGAAGGCTGGAGGAATACCAGTAGGTCGTCTGCATAGATAAGATTAGTAACAGGTGGGTCGATCCTCCTGAACAGCGGGACAAGTCTCCCACTATGCACCGCCATATCCATCAAACAAGTGAAGTACTCAATGACAAGCATGAACAGGTAAGGGATAATGGGTCACTTTGCCGGTGTCCACGATTGTTGCGAAAGAACCCATACGTGGTACCCTGGGTGAGGACAGAGAAGATGGAGGTCATGATGCACTCCCGAATCCTCGCAACCCACCGATCATCGAATCCTATGGCAATCATCAGGTGGCACAGGAAGTCCCTATTGAACATGTCATAGGCCTT
Source organism: Iris pallida (assembly GCA_029216955.1). Lineage (NCBI taxonomy): Eukaryota > Viridiplantae > Streptophyta > Magnoliopsida > Asparagales > Iridaceae > Iris > Iris pallida. The sequence goes on from JANAVB010039818.1 coordinate 10,305,447, forward strand.
CCTCAGGTCCAACTTCATGCACGCCTTCTTCCTTCTTGGTTTATTGAAGCCCCTCACCATCTCATGTGCAAGGAGACTGTGCTCAGCAATCGTCTATGTAGACCTTTAAAAATGACAGCCACGCTGAGTTGATCAAGACAGAGTCAAAAGTCACGCTCAGTTGATCCAGACAATATTTTACAAATCACGCTGGAAGACAGCTCATCATTTGTCAGAGAGTCATTATGACTGACAGCACGACAGTCGAAGAATGTCTCTTCGTATGCCACGTATGCACAGAACTCGAGAGATCACCGCCGTCTATTGCGTGACTTTCGAAATCTTCTTCAGCAAGACTCAGCCTTCATCGAGTTGGCGTACCAAAAAGGGTTTCTTGTCATTTAATGCGACTGACAAAGCAATCACTGTCAGAGATTTTGTGTCAGTCAAGACACGCCAAATCAAGACAGCTGGCAGTCCTATCTCAAGTCTGCGTGTATCTTTGAGTTCTTCACCTCAAGTTTGCGTGGATTCGGAAGTTTTTTTCCTCAAGTCTGCGTGGATTTTGAAGCTTTTTGCCTCGAGTCTGCGTGGATCCTGAAGCTTCTTTCCCCAAGTTTGCGTGGATTTTGAAGCTTTCTACACCGAGTTTGCATGGATTTCGTCTTCAACAAGTCTGCGTAGATTTCATCAAATTGGAGTACGTGGCAGCCATGCCACTGATCTCTCGCCTGCGTGTCCTGTAACTTGCACACGACTCATACATGATCGCCATGTGTCCAACAGTTACAGGCCACGTCCAGTAACTGCTCACAACCTTGCGTATGTTAAATCCTGCGTGATTTTCAACTAAGCACAGGCTGTGAAGACAGTTATCTTTTCAGTTTTATTTTCGACTCTATAAATAGAGTTCTTTTTCTCATTTATTGTACAGATACACTGATATCTACTGTCAAAATTTTGAGAGCTTTTCTTCTTCGCATAGTCCAAGGGATAAAGCGATCGTCTTCTAGATCGGATTCCCACAGTTGTAATTTTCCCAGAAACACAACAAATAAAGAGAATTTCTTTATGGAAAACAAATTGGCGACTCTGCTGGGGAAAACCATCTCCTCTTCTGAGATGGCAACAACTCAATGCGATACTTCGTCAATCGGCTCGACGAAGAAGGTGATGACGATCAAACTCGATCAACTCGCCTATGAAGAAATGCAGCGGGCTAAGGGTGGCAAGTCCACTCCAGCCTCCATTACCACTGCCAAATCGAAGGGACACTCTGTCTATGTCCCTAAGAATCAGTTAGTAGTCAATGGTGAAGTCTCTGCCACAGTGTCTACTCCTAACACTGGCAAGAACTCTACTGCAAGCACGCACACTCTTGTGCGCTCGAAGATGACAGCATTCAAAAGTCATGCTGACAGCACTGGTTCTTTAACCAAGTCTGTTCCAGTATGCAATCTCACACCCAAAAGTCACGCTGACAGCACTGGCTCCTTAGCCAAATCTGTTCCAGCGTGTCTCTCTAAAACCAAAAATCACGTTGACAGTACTGGCTCCTTAGTCAAATCTGTTCCAGCGTGTAATTCTAAAATCAAAAGTCACGCTGACAGTACTGGCTCTTTAGCCAAATCTGTTCCAGTGTGAAAATTCAATCCCAAAAATCACGCTGACAGTACTGGCTCCTTAGCCAAATCTGTTCCAGCGTGCAAATTCAACTCTAAAAATTACGCTGATAGTACTGGCTCCTTAGCCAAATCTATTCCAGTGTGTAATCCCACATTCAACAGTCACGCTGACAGTACTGGCTCCTTAGCCAAATCTGTTTCAGCGTGTAATTCTAAATTCAAAAGTCACGCTAACAGCTCTGGTTCTTTAACCAAGTCTGTTTCAGCGTGTATTTCATCCAAGAAGAATGGCTCTTTAGCTATCTCTTCTTCTTTACCAAGTTCTCCTAGAACTGGGGGTGGTCTTCCACACAAAGTCCCTTCGAAAAGGAATAACTCTTTAGTTGTTTCTTCTGCTCCTGTAGTTTTTACTTCAGGAACAGCTTTGACTGACACTTTTGTTAGTCAAAGGAAAGGAGATGGTCTTTTGACTACTCTTCCTTCTGGACATTCTATGTCTCAAAACTTGAATGAGTCTAAGAAGAAACATTCCTTAATGTCTTCTTCTATGACTTTTTCAAATTGGGCACATAATTTGTCCATAAAAGATGGTCTGTTACCAACTCCTAATCAAAGGGATGGTTCAACTCTTCCTTCTCTGCAAATATCCAGATCAATGGAAGAAAAACTCCATGTGTTACCTACAACTGATCTAAGAACAAAACTGAACACTTCTGGCGTTAAGAAACTATACCAGTTGGAAACAAGGATAAGAGATCCAGATGCAGAGTATGCAAGAAACTATGTGGCTCATATTAATCACTCTCTGTATAATCAAGAGCCATCAAGACCCAAGAACAGGAAATATACTCCTCAATCTTCACAAACAGATTTACGAGAACATCTTCAACAGAAGAGAAGGAGTAATTCTATGACAAAAGATCATGCTGAATGTGACTTCTATCCAAGAGTCATAATTCAGTGCAGATGTCAATCAATGGTTCAAAACCATGGTGATCATGAATGTGACTTCCAGCCGAGAATCACAAGGCAATGCAGATGTCAAACTAAACGACAATCTGTCTTTAATCGGATTCAGTGTGAACCTATGCCTGATGAAGATGAGCCTTTGTTTGCTTCTGTCAACATAACCTCTCGGGATGATTCTGAATTTCTGGGAGAATCTAATTTTCCACCTCTTCCTACTGGGGGTAGTTCTCCTCTAACTGACTTTGATGCCCGAAGCAGTGATTCAGAGCATACAATATCCACAAGTTCATCAATAATCCCTCGTATAGTCACAACATATATGGTTGATGGGAATACTGACGAACCTTCTTCTTCCATGACTCCTCAAGAACAAAGAATTGCTTCTTTGGAACAGCAAATGAGGTCTATGGCTGATAATATGAAGTCAATGTACGAACTCATGGCAGCCCAACTGCAAAATCAACAGACTGTACCAGAAGCTACACCAATTGACACTGGTGTAAGTCCAGTACATGTTCCTCCAGCAGCCCAGTCCAATACTCCTGGGCAAGTTCAACCAGTTCCTAGTCTCTCTGGAGCTGGGGGTAGTGCTTACAATGCTGTTCCCCTCCCAACTATTCTCTACAAGCTACAACTCCACAATCCTCCGGAGTTGTTAATGAAGAATTGAGGAATCTCAAAACTCAATTCGAGGCATTCAAACAGAAAGATGGTTTACAAAGGTTAGGCATCAAGCAACCTTATCCGATAGAATGGAAGCAAGTATCGTATCCTCCTAAATACAAGCCTCCTACTATCTCATTCTATGATGGAACCACTTCTCCAAGTCAGTTTATTAATCACTTTGAAGTGATGACTGACCAGTTGCAACCAAGTGATGCCCTCCTTACTCGGGTATTTATTGGATGTCTCAAGGGAACTGCTTATGAATGGTATAGAAGTCTCCCAGATGGGTGCATTACTTCATTTGCCGGTTTCAAACAGATATTTCTTGAACGGTTCTATGAAGGGCTCAATGACATGACTATGTCTGCTCTTATTAGAATCAAGCAGAAAAATAATGAAACTACAGAGGATTACATTGAACGGTTTCGAAGAGAAGCTCTGAAGATGCCTCTTGGAACTCCTGATGCTGTCACCATTGACACATGCAAATCAAACTTGTTGTCAATCATCAGCATGTGGACAGGATCCACCCAATTTCAAGACTGGCCTTCTTTCATAGTTAGTGCCAAAGCTGCAGAAATTAGTGCTGAAACCTTCAAAGGCTTAGGAGTGCAGATGACTCCTAAAGAAACAGGTCAAGGTGCTAACAATAAAAATAATGCTCGCAAGGGAAAAAAAAACTCTTGAAGTTAATCTTCAGAGCAAAGATGCATCAACTATTCAAACTCCTGCCTCTACAACTCAACAATCAAGAACACCTCGCCCCAAAGAAGAATATTTTTTTGACGACGACGATGTCCTTGGTATCTTTGAATGTCTGCTGAAAGGTAATAAAATACAATTACCTGAAATCAAGAAACCTGATGAAGCTGGTAAGACAGATCATCCCAAATACTGTCCATACCACAGAATGCTGGGTCATACAATTCTTACATGTTATGTACTGAAAGGAAAGATCCAAGAAATGATTAAGTCTGGAGCTATCTCTCTTACTCCAAAAGAGAAGACCGTCACCTCCAACGTCGTCTCTATGCAATTTGGAGATTTCCCTCCTCAACTCCTTGAAAGTGGGATCGTTCCTATTCCCAAGGCAACTCTTGAAATAGTGAATGTTCCTCCTCCACAGTCTGAAGGATTGGTGCCAATCACTTTGAAGACTGGAGAAATCATGTAGATTCATCCTGATCTAGTGGCAGACTTTGAATCTCCTTCTCCTCAAAAGTCCAAGAAGTTTGGAAAGATTAAAACATGTCATATGACTTCTCTCGGATCTACCTCTGACACAGAGCCAAAAGATAAAGAAGAAGCACTTGTTAGTGCTACTCGAACGGGGAAACCTTATCTAAAGGATTATTCCAAGAATCCTGAAGATACTCCTGATATCCCTCCAGCTGATAAAGATGCTCCTAATGTTCCTCCTGAAAAAGAATCATCTACTGCACCTGTTCCTTCAACTACACCGGTTGAAACTGTTCCTCCCAAGCCTACAGTTCTGGAGAAAGGCAAACAACAGGCTCGGTTTGATAAACCAATCAAGAAGTCTCCTCCTCTTGGACTTCAGAAGCCTTATAATTTTGACATTTTAGCTCAGCTTGCTAATACTCCAGCTAGAATGTCCCTCTTTGAACTTCTACGTCTTTCCAAAGAGACTCGGGAGACGTTAAGTGAAGTACTTCTTCAAGCTGACTCTTGTCTTGCTCAATTAAAGAAGCCAGATGCAGAACCTGCCACTTGCTTACATTGCAACAGTGTACTGGAGATTATCCCAAATATCACCTTTACACAAGACGACATGCTACTGGAAGACAATCGACATGATCGGCCTCTCTATTACACCGGTTATATCGATACAATGAAGATAGATCGTATCCTCATCGACCCAGGGTCTGCTATAAGCATAATACCAAAGAGTCTATTGGATGAACTAAAAATCCCTCTTCACAAGCTCTCCAAGACGGTTACTACTATCCTGGGATTCAATCAAAGCCGAAGTGAGCCTTTGGGAAAGATTCATCTGAAGCTTCAGATAGGTGATTTCAGATCTAAAGTCACTTTCTATGTGATTGAGATCGTGGGATCCTATAATCTTCTTCTGGGGAGGCCCTTTCTTCATGAAAATAATGTGGTGTCTTCTACTCTTCATCAGTGTTTTAAGTACATTGACAGCAATGGAAGAGTACAAAAAGAAGTTGCTGATATAAATCCCTTCCATGGGGTTGAAGCTTATTTCAATGATTCCCGGATGTACAAAGAAGAGTATACAAGGATAATACAAGCCATGGAGAAAGAGGATTCACAAAGTGAGACCTTAATAATCCCTGTTAAAGGTCAAAATACTCAACAACAATCTCCCAAACTCTCTGGAGAAGGTTCTTTAATCATTCCAGTGAGTGGACGGATCTCTCCACTATCTCAGTCATCTACTCAAGATACTCTGATCATTCCTGTTGGAGGACGGACTACTCTTCCATCTCAAGTTTCAAGGGAGCTCACCTCTTCTGAGCCATTTGTTATCGATCTTAATCGAAACAAAGCTTCTTCTTCTTCTTCTTCTTCCCCTTTAGTCATTGACTTGGCTAAAATCTCTAAGGCCCAGCCTTCTCCCAATGTAAATGCTACTGCTTTTACATTTAATAAAAAGTCTCCACCTTTGCAGTACGCTGATGTATGCAATTATGTTCATAGTTATTTACATCTATTAGATGACTTGAGCACAATAACCATTGGAGTTGTACAGACTGTTCATACAGATGTATCCCTAGAACCTGTACAATCTTCATACTTTCTAGTTCCCAGCAGAAAGCCAGGAGACATTCCAATATTCTTCTACAAAGGGCCCCAAAGTCCTTCTGATTTAGAAGATGATGACAGAAATGATGATACTGGAAGATTACAACTACGCCGTTATAGTCAGCAATCTAAAGACATCATCAAAAATATGGGCTATGACTTCAGGACTGGCCTCAATGATGGAAAAGGAAGAAAAATGCCTATTCGTATTCCTCCTCTGAAATATGGGAGGACGAAATTCGGATTAGGCTATATTACTCCTACTCCTTTCATCCATATTATCCATGAAGATCCTGAATCTGACGAAGATAAAAAAATCTGATTCTTCTAGTACTACTTCTTGGGATTCCGATACAAGTATCGGGGACTTCTACTGCAACATTCTGTATTCCAACATGGTTTCTATTGACCGTTCTGAAGAAAGTGATGAAGACGAAGAAGAATTTGAAATTTCACCTGAATCAGAACAATGGGCCCAAAGGTTAGATAATCAATGGGAGTTCCGTTTTGAGCAAAAAGAACCCCCGACTGAAGATGAACTTGTTCAAATAGATGTTGGTGAAGAGGGATCCCCCAAACCAATATTCATCAGTGAAAGTCTTTCAGAAGCTGATAAGCAAGACATGATCAAACTCATTCGTGATTACATCGACGTCTTCGCTTGGAGTTATGAAGATATGCCAGGGCTTGATCCACAAATTGCAACTCACAAGCTCAATATCTTGCCGAATGCTAAACCGATCAAACAACAACAGCGACGATTTCGTCCAGATATTATGGATGCAATTGAAGCTGAAGTCAATAAACTCATTACCTCCGGGTTTATTAGAGAGGAACAACATCCCGATTGGGTGGCTAACATAGTTTCTGTTCTTAAAAAGACTGACAAGATCAGAGTTTGCATAGACTTCCGCGATCTCAATGCGGCATGCCCTAAAGACGAATTCCCTCTACCAATCACTGATGTCATGATCGATAATACCTGTGGATTTGAACGGATGTCATTCATGGACGGGTATTCTGGGTACAATCAGATTAAAATATTTCCAGACGACGAGAAGCACACTTCTTTCAGAACGCCGATTGGTACATACTGTTATACAGTTATGCCATTTGGTCTCAAGAATGCAGGAGCAACTTATCAACGAGCTATGAGCACTATATTCCGTAAACATCTGCGGAAAACAGTCGAATGCTACGTTGATGATATTGCAGTTAAAAGTCGACAAAAGGAGGATCACATCCAAGATTTGAAGACTATTTTTGATCTAATGCGTAAGCATCAATTAAAGATGAACCCTACTAAGTCCTTAGACGTCTCTAGTGGTAAATTTCTCGGCTTCGTCATTACCGCTAAAGGTATACACGTGGATCCCGAGAAGATCAAAGCCATCCAAGAGATGCGTCCTCCACGCTCCTTAAAAGAGCTACGAGGATTTCAAGGAAGAATCGCTTATATCAGGAGATTCATCTCTAATTTATCAGGACGCTGCAGACCATTCAACAAACTTATGAAGAAAGGTGTCTCTTTTGTCTGGAATGATGAATGTCAGAAAGCATTCGATGATATAAAACAATATCTGATGAGCCCACCAGTATTGGTACCTCCCATCTCAGGAATACCGTTCCTTCTGTATACCCGAGCAATGAGTCATTCATTGGGTGCATTACTTGCTCAAAAGAATCAAAATGGTCATGAACAAGCCATCTATTATCTCAGTCGCACTATGACCGGAGCTGAACCTCGTTATTCACCGGTCGAAAAAGAATGTCTAGCCTTGATGTTCGCTGTTCAAAAGACACGACATTATATCATTGGCCAGACTATTCATGTCATTTCCAGGATCAATCCTATACGGATCATGATGAAGAAACCCAGTGTTTTGAATTCTCGACTGGCTAATTGGGGAATCCTACTCGCTCAGTATGACATGCACTATATTCCTCAGAAGTCAGTCAAAGGACAAGCTTTAGCTGATTTTCTGGCTGCTCACTCAATTCCAGAAAATTCAAAACTCTATGATAAAATCCCAGATGAAGTCCTAGATTCGAATCAAATTGCTGAAGAAGATTCTACTTGGCGTCTATTCTTTGATGGAGCTTCAAGAATTGGTCCTAATGGTGATATTGTCGCTGGAGTTGGAATCGTTCTTGTATCGCCAGAAGGTCTTGCTATCCAAAGAGCCTATTCTCTTGATCAGCCATGTTCAAACAACGTAGCTGAATACAATGCATTGCTTATTGGTCTTCAACTCGCTAAACATCTGAATATTCAACATTTGGAGGCGTACGGAGACTCTAAACTCATTGTCAATCAGATAAGGGGTACTTATGAAGTTTGCCATTAAGATTTGGTTCCTTATCATAGATCGGCTATATCTATGGCTTCTTCGTTCAAAGAATTCTTCATTGAACATGTTAGACGAGCATGTAACACAGAAGCTGATGCTCTTGCCAATCTTGCGGCGGTGTTGGCTATTCCAATCAGACGTCAACAAATAATTGTTGTTCGCAATCGAGAATTATTTCATCTCGAAAACAATCTGACCCTAGGACTTCCAGTTGACATTGAAGAATCAACATCTCATGATGTCAATACAACAAGAGGATTTGGATTCAGTCGTAAATCGATGTCATCTTCTTCTGATTCCAGTATGGAATTCATCTTCAGTAACTCGGCCGAGAATCAGAATACGGATAAAGATTGGAGACTTCCTTTCTTAGATTTCGTATTGTACGATATTCTTCCAGATGATCCGAATGAAGCAGCATCTATCAGACGACGATCACTCAGATTCTATTACAATCATACAACAAAGACCTTATATCGTCGAGCTTATGATGGTTTACTTCTTCGATGTGTTGCCGGTGACGAGGCTCAACAAATCATTCGCGAAGCACATGATGGAATTTGTGGTGCACATCAGTCTGGACCAAAACTTCAAGACCGTATTCGACGTATGGGTTATTATTGGCCCACTATGGTATTTGATGCCATCGAATACGCAAAGAAGTGTAAAGCCTGTCAAATCCATGCGGATTTTATTCATCAACCTTCGAAATTTCTACATCCGACGGCAGCATCATGGCCCTTCGAAGCTTGGGGCATGGACATCATTGGTCCAATCAATCCGCCATCATCAAAAGGTCATCGGTTTATTCTCGCAATAACCGATTACTTTTCCAAATGGGCCGAAGCTATTCCTTTATCTGAAGTTAAGACATCCAATATTATCAGCTTTATTAAGCACCACGTCATCTACAGATTTGGTATTCCTCGACGCATTATTCATGATAATGGTCCACAGTTCGTCAGTCAAAAATTTACTCGATTCTGCGACGACCATCGGATCAACAATGTGGCTTCTACTGCATATAATCCAGCAGCTAATGGATTACCAGAAGCTTTCAATAAGACCATCATCAAACTCCTAAAGAAGTTTGTCTCTACTAACAAACGTAATTGGAGTGACAAGCTCGGTGAATGTTTGTGGGCTTATCGTACTACAGTTCGTAATGCTACTAAATGTACACCATTTTCTCTGGTGTATGGTTCCGAAGCTGTTCTTCCATTAGAGATTCAAATTCCTTCTTTAAGGATAGCAATCACTAATGAACTCACTGCTGAAAATAATGATCGTCTTCGACTTCAGGAATTAGAAGCTCTGGATGAAAAGCGATTATCTGCTCAACAGAATATTGAATTCTATCAAGCTAGGATCTCAAGAGCTTTTAATAAGAAAGTCAGAGTTCGAGCATATCAAAAAGGAGAACTTGTTCTAACAGTCAGACGTCCTATGACTATGACTCATATGAGCAAGGGCAAATTTGACGCAAAGTGGGAAGGTCCCTATATTGTGAGCAAAGTTTTCTCAAATGGAGCTTATCAACTCTCAGAATTGGATGGTCGAAAAGTCTTGATGCCTATTAATGGCAAATTCCTTAAAAAGTACAATGTATAAATGCTTGTAATCATCAGACAGTTTCATGTTTAAAAATAAAATTTTTATTTTATTTTTAATTATGAATGATGATACATGATATTAAGGAAGATCACTATCATCCTTTTCTACATTTGGACGTGGGCCACTGCCATCCTTCTCGAAGACGTGATCAGCAAAAGAGCTGAGGATCTCCTTGCTGGAACCCACAAGAAATTTGCAAGCTGCCATCCTCATGGCTTCTTCTCCTTCAGTCCTTCCTGGTTCGAGCAGGAAGTCCAGAATGTCCCTTGGTGGCTTGGGTGCATACGAACCTTCGCCTGCTTCCACCTTCTTCGATTGAATTGGATCAGCAGGGTGTTCTTCAGTGCCTTTCTGAACCTTCATGGCGATTTCAACCTTCTTGGATGCTTCTTCAGACGACATTTTTTATGTTTGAAAGAAGAAGCGTTCGTTCTTGTCAGATTTCTGCTATATTTATAGGCAGAAGTTCCTCAAACAATGAAGCGTCATATCCATTCGACGATTCACACATTCATTAATGCTTGACGGTTCATTCGTTCATTTCTCACATTCATCAGTCGGTTCGCCCGTTCATTAATGCTTGACGGTTCATCCGTTCATTTATATTGTTCATCCGACGGTTCATCCGTTCATTTCATCTAACGGTTCGTCCGTTCATAATCTTCTATCAAATTTATTAAGTGGGGATTCGTTATTGATCACGTTTTCATAACCTCTGAATCAATTCCTAATCTACTTACTCATTTGTCATTCTTTTTGACCTCTGCATAGAAATCAATCTATTTTCTTTTGAGTTCCTACATATTATCACGTCCATAATACCTCTGATAATATCATATACTCTAAAACAGAAAAGAAGATTTCATTATCTATCATGTCCACAATTCATCCACAAATACAAATTTTTGAGCATAGAAAAATTATCATTTCCATTCTCATTTCACCACAAAAAAGTCTATTACATTTTCTTAGACTTTCTTACAAATCATAATCGAAATCTATTACAAATCTTGGATTTTCATTCTACACCACAACAATAACCTAATAGAGATCTATCTTCTTCTTTGGATCTCCTCCGTCGGACCTTCTCCGTCAGGTTCGTTGTTGGTGGCAGTTCCTGACTGTCTGGGTCCCAGTCACGACCAGATCAGCAGGAATCAAACTCTGGTCTTCTCTCTCAGACGAGAGAAGAACCACAGAGTATGGCAGCCCGAAGTCGTGGTGCTGCCAATACAATTGGTGGATTGGGGGTAACCTCTCAAGGAAGACAGGAATGTATCCAAACCTTGGGATACAATTCCTAGTTCTGCCTTGAAAGGAACTCTACTACCCGATTTCTCGGGGTAGAGTTGACTCCACCATCCAACTCTCGTGTATAAAGGCTCTTCCTACCATCTGAGGAAGACCCTTCTATCCCACGAAGAGTTCTGAATTGTCTGATGTATGCGTCAAAGGCGTATGAGCTCCCTGATGTAGGTGTCAGCAGGATATTCTCCACAGCATCCACATCACCAATGCCAGTTCTGAAGAAAATCTTTAGCCGAGCTTCTGCAGAAAACAGCAAGGAAAAAGAGAATTAATCAACAGAAATGTCATTTGACACGCACTGGCTGGTCAAGCATGCATTGTTCAATCAGAAACAGAAAGCCTATCTTCAACAGTAAAAAAAGTACGTGTACTATACTGGACTTACCTTCAAGTTTGGTGCTAAGGATTGGCAAACTCATGTTTGATACAGTATGCAGAAATCGAACATTAGAAGGCATTGCTTTCCTGTTTGAGAATGAAATCTCTCAAAAATTTCGTTCTCAGAGAAGAAGAAGAAGAATGAGAGATGAGTATCTTTGAAACTCAGCTGCCTATTTAAAGGACAAAGTATGAGTCTATTCTTGGAAAAGATCCGCGTAAATAGCGTTCGTAAACCATGGAATGGATGACACGCGTGCTTTGGAAGACAACGCAACATTGGAAACAGTCAAAGAGTGCCACTTAACATTCTTTATTAATGCACGCTGTTCAATGCAAAAGTTGTACTACATTCTTCAAGACAGGCACTGATGGCCTTACAAAAGACAAAACAAAAAGAGTGCAATAAGAGCATGAAAGACACGCTCTATTTCCCAGAACGGCTGAGCTTAGTGCCCAGTTCTTCTACGCTCTTAACCTCCATGCGGTGTAACAGAGCCTTCAATATTTCACGCTGCTCTACAAGGCTGCGTCCATCAGAAGAAGACGAGCCATCCAGACCAAAATAGCTCAGGAAATTCTTGGCTAAATGCATGGGATCGTCTTTGAACTCGAAAACCAGAGGCTCCGGTTCTTTACCCTCAAAAGTGGGATCACCATGGGAACAAAAGCCCAACTTGCGTGCTTCTTCCTCAGCTTTCTCCTTTGGTGTCATGTTGACGTAAGATGAAGATTAAAAATGAATCTTCTCCCTGCTTATATAACAGAGTTCGCCGGCGGTTCATATTCCACCATAAATTGGATGCAATCAGTCTCGAAAAATGAAGAGTCATCATGACATTTAAAGAACTTCGAAGTCTTTCCGACTTCCGAAAAATTTGAAATCATATCAGCGTGACTGATTCCATTTTATCATCTCTATTTCAAAGTATTTCGAAATAATTTATCATTTTCGAAAACTTTGAAGGGGGTTTTGTAGACCTTTAAAAATGACAGTCACGCTGAGTTGATCAAGACAGAGTCAAAAGTCACGCTCAGTTGATCCAGACAATATTTTACAAATCACGCTGGAAGACAGCTCATCATTTGTCAGAGAGTCATTATGACTGACAGTACGACAGTCGAAGAATGTCTCTTCGTATGCCACGTATGCACAGAACTCGAGAGATCATCGCCGTCTATTGCATGACTTTCGAAATCTTCTTCAGCAAGACTCAGCCTTCATCGAGTTGGCGTACCAAAAAGGGTTTCTTGTCATTTAATGCGACTGACAAAGCAATCACTGTCAGAGATTTTGTGTCAGTCAAGACACGCCAAATCAAGACAGCTGGCAGTCCTATCTCAAGTCTGCGTGTATCTTTAAGTTCTTCACCTCAAGTTTGCGTAGATTCGGAAGTTTTCTTCCTCAAGTCTGCGTAGATTTTGAAGCTTTTTGCCTCGAGTCTGCGTGGATCCTGAAGCTTCTTGCCCCAAGTTTGCGTGGATTTTGAAGCTTTCTACACCGAGTTTGCGTGGATTTCGTCTTCAACAAGTCTGCGTAGATTTCATCAAATTGGAGTACGTGGCAGCCATGCCACTGATCTCTCGCCTGCGTGTCCTGTAACTTGCACACGACTCATGCATAATCGCCATGTGTCCAACAGTTACAGGCCACGTCTAGTAACTGCTCACAACCTTGCGTATGTTAAATCCTGCGTGATTTTCAACTAAGCACAGGCTGTGAAGACAGTTATCTTTTCAGTTTTATTTTCGACTCTATAAATAGAGTTCTTTTTCTCATTCATTGTACAGATACACTGATATCTACTGTCAAAATTTTGAGAGCTTTTCTTCTTCGCATAGTCCAAGGGATAAAGCGATCGTCTTCTAGATCGGATTCCCACAGTTGTAATTTTTCCAGAAACACAACAAATAAAGAGAATTTCTTTATGGAAAACAGTCTCCCTTTTATGAAAGCTGCCTGGTTCGGGGAGACTAAGTCCTGCATGATCCCTTAAAGTCTGCCAGCGATGTCGCACCTTCTTTCTTTGGTACAAGAGTCAGAAAGGTATGATTCAGCTCCTTCAGCAGCTTTCCCTTAGTGAAGAACTCCTGGACCGCCTCGAGAACCGGGAACTTCAGAATATTCCAGTGGCGTTTGTAAAACCCACAGCTAAATCCGTCAGGCCTTGGAGCTTTGTTGGGATCCGTCTTCATGGTGATAGCCTCCACCTCCTCCAAAGCATGGTTTAAAGTATCGGCCGATACCGATCCGATATGGCCTATACCGATACGGTTTGTCATGTCCCGATCTGATACCGACCGATACCCGATACTGACCGATACCGACATTGGGTTATCTTTTTTAGTCAATTCGGCAAAGAAAATTAAACGAAAAAGACAAATCAGCAAGGGTTAAAGCATTATAAGGTTTTAAAAGCATGTAAAAGAAGAAAATCAATATATTTGTATGTAAACCAATCGGTAAGGGTGACTACTATTTCATTTAATTTCAAAACTATTAAAAAATAATACTTAAAATTATGCCTAAATGTATCAAATATATATTTTTAAATGTAAACAATTTACTAATAATTATTTGTTTTCTGATGCCAAAAAATCTGATACTCCGATCCGAAACAGCCGATACTACCGATATCGTCGATACCAATACTCCTAGGAATAGTCCGATACCGATTCCGATACCAATGTTTGCAAAAACAAAAGTATGAAACTTTATTGATACAAACTTTGTAAAGATTACAAGAATTCTGGGAAAGTACAACTGAGCTAATATGTCAAAGTTGTAAGGCTTTTCAAGTCCGGAAGGAGATGACTTCTTCAAAGGTTTGTCAAAACGGACTTGTTGTTTGCCTTTGTCAGCGACCGTCGGCTTGGAAGGAATGGGTATCACCACCGGTGAGGAAGCAGTAGGAATATCCTCAGTAGAAGCAGGCTGCACTAGAGCAGGCTCAGCAGAAGAAGCAGGATTCTCTTGAGCTTCGGAGTAATCCTTCAGATAGGCTTTCCCTGATCTGGTGCCTAGCAAGATTTCTTCATCAACTATGGGGTCAAAAGATACCATATTGCAAATCTTCGTCTTACCCTTGGAGCGACCTTTCTTCTTGGAGGAAGAGGGAACTTCGAACTCTGAAGCAAGATCCGGATGAATTCACATAATCTCGCCATTGTCAAGAGACAAGGGGACGAGACCTTCACTTTGTGGAGGAGGGAGATTCTCAATCTCAAGAGTAGCTTTGGGAATAGGAATGACACCATGTTGCACCATCTGTGGAGGAAAATTACCAAATTGAACTGATACCATGTTTGCAGTAACAGTCTTCTCGTCTTGTTACAGAGTGACGACGCCAGCGTTGACCAGCTCCTGGATTTTGCCTTTGAGCACATAACATGCTCGAGTGGGATGTCCGATGAACCTGTAATAGACACAGTACTTAGGATGATCAGTCTTACCGACTTCATCGGGCTTCTTTGGATCTGGAAGTTGGATTTTATTGCTTTTGATTAAGCAATCAAAGATGCTAGCAGTGTCATTCTCGTCAAAGGAATATTCTACTTTAGGACGAGGTTCTCTCGGTGGAGGTGCTGAAGGAGTAGAACTGGACGTAGGAGGAGCTACGTTAACCGCCAGAGATTCTTTGTTCTTGTTCAAATTAATGTTCAAAGTTTCTTTTGGTTTACGGTTATTCTGGCGATTGTCACAACCTGATGTTTGATGTTCATCCCGGTCGGGGTTAGACATTTGTACCCCTAGCTGCTTGAATTTGTCGGCGCTAACTTCAGCTGCTTTAGCGTTGACAATGAAGGATGGCCAGTCTTGGAATTGAGTAGACCCTGTCCACATGCTGATGACGGGCAGTAGATTTGCCTTGCAGGTGTCTATGGTGACAGCAGCTGGAGTTCCAGGAGGCATTTTCAAAGCTTCCCGGCGGAACCTTTCAATGAAACTTTCAGCAGTTTCATTGTGCTTTTGTTTGATTTTATTGAGGACGGACATAGTCATATCGTTGATCCCCTCGTAAAATCGTTCCAAGAAGATTTACTTTAAGCCAGAGAATGAGGTGATACAACCATCAGGCAAGCTTCTATACCAATCGTATGCTACGCCAGCTAAACAGCCGACGAATACTCTGGTAAGAAGAGCATCATTTGGTTGAAGTTGAACAGTCATAACCTCAAAGTGGTTGATGAACTGACTGGGAGATGTGCTACCATCAAACAGCGAGATAGTCGGGATCTTGTACTTCGGAGGAAATGGGACTTCCTTCCATTCAATTGGGTAAGGTTGCTTGATCCCCAGTCTTTGCAAGTTGTCCTTCTCCTTGAAAGCTTCGAACTGAGTTCATAGGAGCTTCACAGCTTCATTGGCATCTTCCACTGATGTAGAAGGAGCGGGCTGAACCACAGTGTTAGGAGGAGGAACAGCATGATAAGCACTACCCCCAGCACCTGATTGACTGGGTGTAGGTTGGACTTGTACAGGAGGTATTTGAGTAGGTGCTACCCCCAATCCAGCATTGACAGGCACCGACGATGCTATAATTTCAGGATTTGTAGGCAGTACGGTCGGTGGTACCGTGTGCTGAGCCACAATGATGGAATGCATACTGGCGACCATTTCAGCCATGGTCTTCAGCTTATCTTCTAGTGCAGCTATTCTTTGTTCTTGGCTGGCTGAACTGGAAGCATCGGGATCTTCATTGACAACATAAGCTGTCACTTCCCTGGGTACAGTGGAGGACACTGTTTGTTCTGAGCTTTCGCTGTATGCATCATAATCGGAGAAAGAATCATCTCCTGAGTGAGAAGGAAGAAGACGACCAGAAGGATCTTGAAGATTCCTTTGACCGATTGTGTCTCGGCTTCGGGACCTAGTATGTTGGAATACTCCTTCAGAGGATTCTTGGAGTAGATCCAAATACCGCTGGCTTGGCTTGCGAGGCTTCCCGTGCTTGGCGTACTTCCTACCCCCAGTGTCTCTGGAAGTCATGTTGACAGAAGCGTACAGAACTTCGTCTTCATCTTCAGACATAGGTTGAGAGTTAGGAAAGTTCAGACGATCGAAGACAGATCGTCTTATTGTTTGACAACAACACTTGATGACAACTTTGTGGTTACAGTGATGTCCAAGTGATTGCACTGGAGATGTTGGGATGTTGTCCCGTTTTTGCTTGAGGTGTTCTCAAAGATCAGGAACAGCAACGGGACGAGGAAAAGTTCGAGGGATGTTGTCACGCCCCAGAACCAGAATACTGGAGAGCGGGGGCAGACATAGCCAGCTACGTATAATGAAATGGAATACATCTCACCATACGGTCACGACTGTCTAGATATGTGAGGGTTTATCTACAAGCCATCAGTCTCTTAAGGTCATAAATTATCCTATTGTCTCAATCTCAACCAACTAGTAATAGTTACAAGATATCAGACCACCAAATATACAATTGTAAGGCGTCCCAAACATTACATATCCAGATGATCATGAAGCTAGTCGTACAAAATGTAAGGACTAGCAAGAGTTAAGTTATACATGATCAACCACGAGTTGCCAATCATGTTACAGCCCGTAGACAGACAGTAAGTAAAATATACACGAGCTAACACTTGCTCGGCGGCTAAACGCCTCAAAAGAATAATGTACAATAGAGTGGGAGAGCCAAAATTCCACTCGTTGCCAGGATTCCCTCTAGTGGTCACCATGTGGCTGGAAGGCAGGTAGATCCTTTGCTGCTGCTCCGGTATCTGGCCATACAAAACCAGCTGGGTCAGACCCCAGAAAGAGCAAGTGCCACAAAGGAGGCTTTACTTAGGAACTAAAACCAGCAAATTAGCACAAGAATATAATTACTTAATAAGAGACAGTAATTTAAGAAAAAGCATGACAGGTGAATATAAAAGACAATCTTGTACAGAATCAATAAAAGACAGAACATATGGAAAAGCGTGACAGGATGATATACGATGAGATAACCATGGGACTATTCAGATAACCAGGTTACAACCCGTAAACCAAACAAGGACCGGGATTGTAACCCTTCGTCTGAACGGAACTTGGCTTCTCCCACCATTTATCGGCAAGGTAAATATAAGAAATCGAGACATGTAACAATCTTGTACAGGATCAAGACAAGACTAGACAGATTGAACCCCATCCAACAATCATGGCCAAGCAATAAGTACGGCTTGATACTTTAACTAACTAGGGTTATCACAGGCCTAGTTACTAGCAAGATGCAATGAGAATTCCAAGTCCGGTTACCTGTTTGTTACTACCTGAGTGATCCCAGCAAGAAAAGGAAAAGATAGCAGGATATAGCAGACACACTGTAGTAAGATACATGTGTCCTAAGGTACCACACTCGATGGCGGGCTGGAAGTGCGCTCATCTCGACGGATAGCAACAAATCCCATGTATATATATATAAGGCCGGGACCAAAGGGGCAACAGGTAACTGGGAAATTCTCCATGAACTATTTGATCAATCTAGTCATTAACCTAGCCAGATTCAGTATGAATTCCTGACCGTGGTACAAAGGGATCATGCCCTAGACATGATGCAAGACACAACCGGACTCGTAGTTTATACAGGCACAATCAATGCAAACAACCACGGTGTCCAGGCCACTGAAGTGATTTGTCAAGAGCGCGTCACGACGGGCCACTATCACTTATCAAGAGTGCGCCACGATGGGCCACTATCAAGCATTTCCATCACTAAGCCTTGTTCCGATTAACATTCATAAATAATGTCATGATCACATCGGGTTCATGTCGAGTTTACATCAAAAGGCGTAAGGATATAAAATGGGTGCAAAAATCATAAAAAGGGAAATATGGGGACATAATGCGCCCAAGGGGGGAGCAAGGGGTACTATGGCCAACAAGTGGCCTTAGCCAAGTTGCGCCAGGGTAACAGGTTGCGCCAAGGCAAGTAGGGTCAGGTCCAGTTGCGCCTAAACATCAGGTTGCGCCTGAGTCAGACTGCGCTCAAGTCAGGCTGCGCTCAAGTCAGGCTACGCTCAAGTCAGGCTACGCTCAAGTCAACGTATGCAAGACATACGTCTCCAAAAGGCAGCATATGTACTCCATACGACTCCTCTTCAAGGCAGCGTATGAGGTCCATACGACTCCTTGTCAAGGCAGCGTATGCAAGACATACGCCTCCAAAAGGCAGCGTATGTACTCCATACGACTCCCTTTCAAGGCAGCATATGAGGTCCATACGACTCCTTGTCAAGGCAGCGTATGCAAGACATACGCCTCCAAAAGGCAGCGTATGAGTCAGACTGCGCTGCGCTAAAGAGCGCACGCAGCTCAGTGGCGCAAGCTAGAAAGCTCGCGCACACTGCTCACTGTCTTCTCCAAATTAGCAAGAACTCCATGGTTTGAACCCAAGGCTTCAAAAGTCCATAACTTGGTCAAAATAAGTCCAAATCCAACTTTTCAAAGGTCAAAATTGGGTAGAATAAAATTCTCTACAACATGGAACCATCAAAACTTGAAAACAAAGAAGTTTGATAGATCAAAACCACCAAAATTCAAAAATAACTAATTTTTAGATCTACAAAAATTAAAGCCTCAAAATGAAAAATGACAAGTTCTAATGTGTCTTAGAAACATGAGGAGAAGCTAATGGAACAATAAAAAAAATGGGCTCTCTTTTGGAAGCAAGTTGCACTTGCCTAGACCTCTCTCTTCTCTCTCTGGTAGGTGAAGGGAGTAAATGGAAGAAGAAGAAGAGATTAATGAAGAGAGAGAAGAAGAATAGGTAATAAATATGAGTGGTGGTGGTAGGTAGGGGGTTCACCCCTTGGTTCATGATGAACCAAGAGCAATCCCAAACCGAACCAAGCCAACCCAACCAAGAATAAACCAAGCCCAGGGAGGAAATTAAGCAAGAAAATCATGCAATACAAGAATAAATGCGTACACGTATTCCAGAAATACGTAATACGAACCACAGGCATTACAGATGTGTTCTTTGATAACATTCGGGGCATGATTCCGGTTCTTCAAATGTTTTGTCCCTTGAGTGTACAGGAAAGTACTTACTTCATTGGCATAGGTGTCCGGATTCTTGATCCTGGAAGTTTGTTTCTGATGATGTTTGGTCTTCGGCATCGGCTGCTTGCGTTTCACCGAAGTTGGCCTGGTGAGATAAGTTCTTAGATCTGCAAACTCACCCCCAGGGGTTTCTGTTTGAGACAACAGCAGCTTTTCCTGTCTTGAACGGAAGATTTTGAGGGTTGGGAGATCTTGGAATTCTGCTACCGGAGTAGGCAGAATACCTCTCTGATCAGTACAAGTTCTTTTAACATGGAGAGAAGAATCCTTGTTTAAAAGAGTTTTTGTACTGACTGATGCCGGAGCACATTCAGATTGATCTTCAACGGTAAAAATCGAGGAAGACTGAGAAAAGACCAAAGGGCCTTTTCTTTTGTTTTGGAAAGAAGGGTTAGCTAAAGAGCGTTTCCCTCTGTTGCCGTCCAAGTCAAGGGACGAGGAAGTTTGAGAAAAGACCAAAGGGCCTTTTCCTTTGTTCTGGAGAGGAGGAGGAATAGCCAAAAGACTACCCCCAGTGGATTGCGCAGGAGCAGCAAGGTGTTGGGGAGGAGCAGCACTTTTTCCTTTGTTGTGAGAAGAAGAGAGATTAGCCTAAGGGCTATCTCTCTTGGATTGTGCAGACATGGTTTGCACATGGGCGGATGGCGCACTGGCAGATTGCGCAGGAGAGTCCTTGACAGAGAACTTTCTGGTTCTGGCCACAGACATTGTGGTTTGCGCATCAGGAGTTCTGGCCACAGAGTGTTTGGGGTGCACTCTAGTTGCTGGAGTGTTGGTTTGCGCAGGAAGATTGGCAGCCAACTGCGCCAGAGGAAGAGTCTTATGCTTTGACAAGGCAGCATAAGAAGTCTTTTGTGCACTGGCAGCAGCAGATTGCGCAGCATTCTTGACAGAGACAGATTGTGCAACACTCTTAGTGACAGCAACTGTAGACTGTGCAACAGATTGCGCAGCAGGCTTCTTGGCGGACTGCGCAGCAGTCTTGCTGACAGAGTTGATGGACTGCGCAGCAGTCTTGGAGACCCACACTGGGCGCACGTTGCTCGTGGCAGAAGTGGTTACAGTGCGAGGAGTGGTCTTAGAGTTGATCATGGCTTCATAGGCTGTCTGGTTGACCTTCACAACCAGAGTCTTCTGCGTCTTTCCGATAGACGCTACGTCACATTGAGTTGTCACTTCCTCGTCGGAGGAGAAAGTCGTCCCCAGCAGAGTCGCCATTTTATTTGCAAAAACAAAAGTATGAAACTTTATTGATACAAACTTTGTAAAGATTATAAGAATTCTGGGAAAGTACAACTGTAGGAATCCAATCTAGAAGACGATTGCTTTATCCCTTGGACGATGTGAACTTTGAAGACGGTAGCATCTGAAGTTGAAGGCAAAAGCCTCGGAAGAATGCAGCAGCACTTGGGCAAGAACTCCTGAACTCTCTGATATTTCTGAACTTTTTATGTCTGATCTCTATGATGCCCTTGAATGAAGACTTGAAACTCTATTTATAGAGTTCTGGAAATAACTGATTTTTAGTTATTCTGGATGGCGCAAGTTGGATTGCGCAGGAACTGGATTACGCAGCATCAGACTGCGCAGGCAGTTGTCTGGTTATGGGCTGACTGTCTTGGACACATGACATCATTTGATTGAAATGCGCATGATCGTGTGAAGACGATTGCCATGTAACGAGCAATTGATGGCATGAATGCCACGTGTACTTTTGTTAGTTGACATGATGACATAGATTGCGCTGACATAGATTGCACAGACACTGGATTGCGCAGGCACTGGATTGCGCTGCATGTACAGCTGTCCTCGAGCGCTGTGCGGCACAATAAATGAACAGCCTCGTCGTTCTTCGTGCTGTCAGCTGTCAGAAAGATTTGATTTTGTCAGATAATGATGACATTGCCACGTCAGCCTGCGCAGTTGAAAGTGTGCGCAGTCCATTGTGCCCAATCAGAATAATGCGCAATCTGATGTCTGCGCAGTTCACTTGATAGTTGTATTTCTTGATTTTCTGACTTTGTTGATAGGTGCAACTTGATTTTTTAGGACCTACAACCGATACTGTGAACCTTGCTCCAAAGTGACCGGCACAAGTAGTTGGCTATTCCCATAGGGTGTCACCAACCTCTTCGTAGATATCCGAAAACACAAATAGATAGTCAGTCTGAAAATACAACTCTGAATAATACCTAACAGCCTCTCCTTGGATCCTCAACGGCTACCCCACCAGATTGTCCTCTCCATCAAGTAGCTGAGAAAGGTTGTTCCTATGTTGTCTGGTCCAGATAATATCATAGAAAAACTTCAAGCAGCGGTCGCCATCCTTGAGCCAGGAGCATTTGGAGTGCTGGGTCGCACTAATCTCCATCTGTAGACGAAGAATGTTGACTTCCCCGATCAGCTCCTCTCTAGCCGCTATGTTTCTGTTCAGCATGTCAGATTGCATGGAATTTTGGATGACCGTGAGCTCCGCTTCCTTATCTTCTAGTGAGGACTTGGGCAATCTCTTCACCCAACTCCGGATAGCCTTCTTCGTGTGCTTGAGCATATGCACCATTCGATACTGAGTCGTACCCTCCTGTTGCCTAAGAAGACCCTCCGTAATAGCTTCCAAGTAACCACCTGAAAAGAACCAGCTATTGTTGTACCGAAAAGGGCGCGACTTCCAAGTAGACCAGATCCTCCGCCAAAGAATTAGGGAAGCAGCGAAACCACTCCCCATTGCCCAGAGCTCTGTCCAACTGACAGGCAACCCTATTATGGACAGCTTTGTTAAGCCAGGTCCATATATGTCCCGAACGTGCCAATCCCTGAAGTCCCGCCTGGAGAAGACATCTCTGGAAGTCATATAAAATCTGGTCTGGAACCGGTCTGCCACCCATCTTCTCCCCTCTGTGAAGAAGGGCGTTGAAGTCGTCCATCAAGAGAAGCGGAAGATACAAGGAATCAGCAGCGAAAGCAACTCTGGATATGTCACTCCACAGGGCCTTCCGACGTCGCCTGTCGTTGTGGCCGTACGCCGCTCCTAGCAAGAACCGGAAGCCCCCCTTATTTGTGAATGAGATGGTAATCAGCTGTTCCGACATCAGGACCAAATCCCTTCCCCAACTGTTGGTATTCCATTTAATCCGGATCTTCGCCATGTCGCAAAGTGCTAGATTGTGGATTTGAACCCAACGAGTGGGGGTCCGTCGGTCAAGAGTCTTCTCTCCTTTAATCTTGGTCTCCATCAAACAGAGATGTCACACTGCTCTCTGCGTAAGACCCCACAAATCTTCCTCCATCTTCCTAAGGAGCACGCACCCCTCAAGTTCCAAGCGATAACCGCCATTAATTATTAAGAGTGAGGTTCCCCTGAACTTCTCCTGGACCGGTACCTGGGGGTGGTACCATGTCCGTCGCTGTCATGTCCTTCTCCATTCCAGGAGTAGGGGAATGCTGGTTTGTTTCCTGTGAGAGCATCAGAGCCCAAGCCGGATTTTCCACACATAACGCCTCACCAAGAATAGGGGAGTGTCCCCCTTTCTTTCAGAGTCCGTCGCGCAGTGGGCCAACACGTCCCTTCTTGCTGTAAACTCTCTCCTCGGATGAACCAAAATCTCCTCGATGATCTCGCCCCGAAGCCGACATGCCTCTGGTAACCATACTCCTCTGTGTCGAGAAGGTGACCATATATATATTAATTTAATTTAATTGTATATGGTTGACCCATTAGTTGGACCAGTGACTCGTTGACCCTGGAGCCTTGACCATGTTGATGTCCAATCAATGTACGAAGTACTGAATTAGGGTTTTACTAATCCAACTTCATTGATATTGGTCTGTGATCTAAATGTTAATTTAATTGTATATGGTTGACCCATTAGTTGGACCAGTGACTCGTTGATCCTGGAGCCTTGACCAGGTTGATGTCCAATCATTGTCCGAAGTACTGAATTAGGGTTTTACTAATCCAAATTCATTGATATTGGTCAGTGATCTAAATGTTAGGAGTGAGGAATGAGTTTAATACATTTATACCTCTTAAACATTCGATATTTGTATGTACACCCTTTTAAAATTTCTAATTGCATTTATATACCTTAAAAATCAGTTCAAAAATGGAATTTAAGAAAAAGATACTTTTAAAAATCATTTTTCCGAAACACGAAGTTATGTAGAGGAATCAATGTTATGGAAAGACAATTTCATGTCAAAAACTTAGTGAAACCATTTGGCCTACTAATAAGTAATATGCTTAAGTAGTAGTCCTCGAGATAAACCATAGGCCCACATTACTACCATAATCCTACAATTTTGTACTTGAATTTTTTATAAAACAAATAAAGAGATCATCCAACTTGTGACCAAACACAAATCAAAATTACTCAATCGACATAAAAATTCCTCGTGCTTTTTTGGCATATAAACCCTCTAATATATTCAATACTGTATACATAGCCCTGTAAATTTTCTAATTGTGTTGATGCCCTTGGAAATATTTCTTTTTGCACAAATATGACACAACCATCCATGAACATATGTAATTTAAGACACACGCTCAACAAAATTCATATGATTATAAGCTATGATGAATAAAAATGGTGTCTTCCTATATTGTTAATTCGAGTAATTTACCAAAGTTGATTATCAATATTTTTGAACATGACCCATCATTAAATCATGTTTCCAAAATGCAATATTTCTTAGTTAAATCTTATTTTTCGAAGGGTGAGTCTGAAAACTACTTTAAATCAGTAATACTTTCCACAGCTGCCAATTTTTAAAGAATATGTTAAAAAGAAACCCCTATTACTCAAAATTTCCAAAACACGGTCTAAATTACTCGATCAACATACAAACTCTCCATCACAAGTTTTAGATCACCCATATAAAAGATCACTTAGAATATGAGTGTCATTAGTTGGACCAGTGACTCGTTGACCCTGGAGCCTTGACCATGTTGATGTCCAAATTCATTGATATTGGTCTGTGATCTAAAAAACGTGACTCATCATTTGGCCTGATTATAATTCCTAACATACAAAATTGGAAATGGTAGTGTTCTAGAATATTAGATCTCTTTAGTTGTTTTCCTTAGATCACAGACCAATGCCAATTTTCTAATTGTGTTTGGTCACTGTTTTCAGACTAGTGAGCCTCCGGGTATTGTAAACCCGTGCGACTCGACAGTTCGTGCTTATGTTAGGTTATTTAGTACACAGGGTTTCATGATTATATATTTTTTGTTCATGTATTGTAAGGAATTTTTTTTGTCTTTATGGACAATTTCCAATTAGAGAAATCTTGAGCTGCTCACTTTTCGGCTTGTTTATGCTCTTCTCAATTTGATGAGCCATAAGACATAATGGTATACTTTACTTGAAAAATGATATATATATATATATATATATATATATATATATATATATATATATATATATATATATATATATATATATATATATATATATATAACATTAATATTAATATTAATATTAACGTTAAATGGACGGCTGAGAGTGAGGGATTTTTTAGGGGATTTCTACGGGGGGCTTTTGATCCGCTTCCTATATATATATATATATATATATATATATATATATATATATATATATATATATATATATATATATATATATATATATATCAAACACGTTCTCACAACCATTCCCGTATTTACCCTTGCCGCATGCTCCCTTCCCAAGCAGGTGCTCACGTCGATCGAGAGCATCCTCAGCAACTTCTTTTGGGGGCATAGTGGCAGTCATGTCAAGCATAATTGGGAGAGCTGGGACACCATGGCAAAGTCTACTGAGGATGGGGGCTTGGGCTTTGCCAAACTTTCGCACATCGCTGATGCCTTCTCGATGAAGTTGTGGTGGAAGCTTTGCACGAGAACGAATCTATGGACGAGATTCATGATGGCCAGATACTTCAAGCACGTTCATCCGGCGCAGGCGATCGCAAACTGCAGATCCTCCGCGGCTTTGTGGCGCATTATCACCGGGCGCACGCTCGCCAAACCACTTATTCGCTTTCTTTTGGACGATGGCGAATCCTCTACCTTCCTAGAACGCTGGGCTGGAGAAACATTGCTCCCCCGCCTTCCGGAGGCCCCGTGGAACAGCAGAATCAAGGACCTATGGGATGCTCCCGGGAACAACTGGGATTGGGACAAGATTCGTGAATGGAGCGGCCATGAAGCGGAAGAGTGCATCCGTCGTCAAGGTCAGAAGATCAACTCAAACGCAGACGAGCTACGATGGTCGGCCAGTCCGGCAGGCGACTTCTCTGTATGCTCGGCTAGTGTCACGCCCCAGAACCAGAATACTGGAGAGCGGGGGAATGACTCAGCCAGCTACGTATTACGGGTAGATGAATACCGTATAATACGATCAATGTTGTCTAAAAGACGAGCGGGTGCATACTATATGAAAGTCTCACTATAGTTAATTCACATCTATTGTCTCAATCATTCAAGCAAGAAACAGTAATAGAGAACATATGAGATAAAGCAGTAAGGCGTCTCAAACGCTCAGTCAAAATGTTCTTGATATCTGGTTTTATAAAACATAGCCAGATGATGAAGCAAGGTATACACAATTGTTATCAGCTGTAGTCTGACTTAATTACAATTATGTAAAAGTAAGTACAAGACAATCCGACTAACATGTCGATGCCAAACGGCAAAGTATAAAGTAAACAACAAAAAGAGTGGGGAAGTAAGGAACCCACTCGAGTCCTCCTGCGATCATCCCTCTAGTATTGACCATCTTGGAGGTGGAAGTAAGCTGAGTCCTCGGGAACCGGCTCTAAATCTGGCCATACAAAACCAGAGAGGTTAGACCTCTAATAGCAAGTACCGCAAGGAAGCACGATATGAGGAACTAAAACCAGTAATAAGAGAATATGATAAGTAGATCTCTGCTTGCCACTGGGATTCGCATAACATCACGACACTTCGAACCAACCTCCCAACCAAACAAGGACAGAAGTTGGCCCGTCATGCCCTGACATTCTGATCATCTCAGTTAGGTAACAGAGTAGGTACAGTACACAAACAAATCAATTTAAACGGTCATTCAACTTCTACGGCTTGCTATTGTGAGTTCCAAGTTACCCTGGAAATATGCAATAAGGATTCCTCAGTTCTTACTATGTACGAGCAAGGCTAGTCTACCCAATCAATCAATTGCGCCAATCATGAATTAGACGAGTCCCAGCGGGACGCCCGTCATCAATATACAATAAATAATAAAAGCAGATACCGCTCCCTGCCCGTGTGGCAGATTTGCAGTATCTGTGGAAACCAGACGGCCTGTCGGGCACTTAATAGTCCCAAAGAGGGCTGCCATGTAAGAACTCGGGAATCCATTCTCTCCATGCAATCATTATTTTATTTAACTTAATAGCCTCTATGTTGAGTGAAATCCCATGTCGTGGATCATGGTCATTCAGAATGAGTACTTCCGTACAAAGTACGATATGCCCAACTCTACAACGATACCCGTGCGGTTAGGTTGTAGGTCTTACATAGCGTAATGCAACAACTAAAACTAACCACGGAATAATCATATCTTGACCATAAAGTACATATGCTGTTTTGTAAAATAAATAAATAAATTGTAGCCTGCATGTATCTATATGTCAATATTCGGGATTGGCCAATCGATTGCAATAGTTCATAATTAATATGAACGTGTCTCATTCATTCAGTTTAATAAGGCGACTAGCCAGTCTCTTAGTTCCAACAAGGAACGCATGATCAATTATTAGTCGAAGTAACAGTCGGGGTCACTTCGTGACAAGGCATGAAAGTCAAACTAGTATTAAGCATGGTCGAGTCTATAACTAGCATAAAATAGTTGGAAACATATTTTTGAAGCCAAGGAAAAGATCTACAACTTTCATGTTGGGAGTTAGAAGAAATTCTAGCTACAATTCGGTCAATTAGGACATATAACAGTCAAAAACAACCAAAATAGGCATTATGCGGTCTATTCTGCGACATGCATGCGGACCAACTGCGACATGCGGCTCATGCGGCATATGCGGCCCAACTGCGACACCATATGCGGCTCAACTGCGACATGCGGTCTATGCGGCCCAACCGCGACACCATATGCGGCTCAACTGCGACATGCAGCTCATGCGGCCCTACTGCGACACCATATGCGGCTACTGCGACATGCAGCTCATGCGGTCCTACTGCGACACCATATGCGGCTACTGCGACATGCAACTCATGCAGCTCATTCGCGACACCATATGCGGCTACTGCGACATGTGCCTCATGCGGCTCATTCGCGACACCATATGCGGCTACTGCGACATGTGCCTCATGCTGCAGATGAATATAGAGATGAACAAAATACTTATGGCCATAACTTTCACAAAATAAATCGAAATCTAACTTTTCAAAAGCCAAACTTTAGTAGAATTAAATTCTCTACAACATGGAACCACTTATTTTCGAAAACAACAATGTTTGATAAATCAAATCCCTAAAATCCATATGAAAACCAAAACTTAAAACTTAGATCTACACCCAACCATCAATGGAAATTAAGAACTTCAAGACCTAAACTTGTAGAGGAAGAGAAGATGAACAACATGGACAAAAAATAAATGGGGATGCATGAAATCCCTCATGGTGTACAAGATGTACTTGCCTCTCCAAATGGGTGGGTGGGAGAGTAATGGAGGAAGAAGAAGAGTAATGGTGAAGTAAATGAAGAGAGAGGAAAGGGGATGGGCTTTAAATGAAGGGGTAGTGGTAGGTGGGGGTTTGTTTCGGTTCATGATGAACCAACATAATTAAACCAATCCAAGCCGAACCCAAAGCAAAGCTAAAGCAGAGTATAAAAGCAGAAAGTAAAATACAGAAATAAAATTGCAGAAAATTAATTAACATGAAATTAAAGAAATTTAAATATAGAATAATACATGATAAATATTAAATAAATACGTATTCTGGGAACGGGAAGTGACAGCTAGACAAGTGGCTCGCGGCCAAGGGACGCCTGCTCCGATCACCGCGGAGTTCTGGCAGACTTGCATCCCTAAGAAGTGGTCCATCCTTATTTGGAGAGCCATTAAAAAGAAGTTACCGACTGACGATGTTATGTACTCTATTGGATTCAACTTAGCCTCTGCCTGCAGTTGATGCTCAGAGCGTCAGATGGAAATCATTGACCACATCTTCTGCCAGGGGGATCTTGTTGTTCAGGTCTGGTCAACGCTGTCCCAGCGCTGCAGACAGACTCAGGGGAGCGGGAGCCTCATCGATCTATTAGCCGGGTGGGGATCCGCATCCCACGGACACCAGATCGTTGCGGCTGCAGCTACATGGGTATTATGGAAGAATCACAACAAGGCGAGATATGAAGAACACCAGTACAATGCCGAAATGCTCATTCGGGAGGTGATCAGGCAATGCCGCAAGATTAGAAACTTCTGTTCTCATGGCCAGACTAGTTTTTGGAGGTCTATCCTCGGCTAAGGTCCTAGCTTGGATTTTGCGTTTTGTTGGTATACTTGTATAGGCGTCGGCATTTTGTGCCTAAGGGTATACTCGTACAGGCTTCGGCATTTATATATATATATATATATATATATATATATATATATATATATATATATATATATATATATATATATATATATATATATATGCCAAAACACTCCCCATATTATTCCATGAAAAGAAAAGCTTGAGCTATACAAGTATACCAGAAGGCGCAAAATGTCGAAGCCTATACATGTATACTAACAAAAGGAGGGGAGAAGGAAACCCAAACGACTAGTCTCGGGAGAGGAGGGAGTTCCAAAAAACCGTGTGGCCGTGATGACAGAGGGACCTCCGTTTGCTACATTGTCGAATGGTCTCCCCAATAAGCTGGTCCTTGGAGTACTAATGGCCTTCATATCTAGCCTTGTTGCGGTTCTTCCATATTACCCATGTGGCAGCTGCTGCTACGATCTGGTGGCCATGGGACGCATATATATATATATATATATATATATATATATATATATATATATATATATATATATATATATAGTGGGAGGCTGATCCCGCTGTTCCGGAGGGTCGAGGCACCTGTCACTCATCTTATTTATGCCGACGACCTCCTGGTTTTCCTTCAACATTCTATGGAAGGTATGAACACGATCTCGGAGATTATGGGGTGATCTGGAAGCCTATACAGGGCTTCAAATGAATCAAGAGAATAGCCGAATATACTTCAGTTCCCTTTGTCCCCAGAAGGAGAAACGAGCCGTAGCTTTGGGTATGGAGAAGAGTGACCTTCCGGTGAAATACTCAGGTGTTCCTCTGACAATCAACTATGCTAGGGACCAGGACTGTCATATCCTGGTGGAGTATGCCCAGAGGAGGGTGGAAGGATGGAAGGCCGTTGGTCTATCTTTCGGGGGCGCATTGAGTTGGTTAGATCGGTTATCTCGGCTCTGGCTCAGTTCTGGCACTAGTCTATTCTGATTCCTGTCACTACCATCCGGAAAGTGAAGAGGATTTGTGCCGATTTCATCTGGAGGAGGGGTATGCATGCGATCTCTTGGGAGCAGCTCTGCCGCCTGAGGAAGGAGGGAGGGGTGGGACTTCAACCCTTGCTGAAAATCAGGGAGGCCTCAGTGCTGAAGCTAACATGGAGATTCATTAAAAGGGGGTCTCTTTGGGCCGATTGGATGCACAGCAGATATGTGAAGCAAGGTAACTTCTGGACCTGTTCCACCGACAACAATAACTCTGTTGCTTTCAAGCATATCTTGCGGCACATGGATGTACTCAAAACTTCCATCCGACGGATCATAAGAGATGGAACTAGAACGGACCTCTGGCGGAATCTATGAATTGATCGGCAATCTCTGGCAGAGATCCTGGGAGACCGGACGCACAGGGAGGCTGGTAGGGGACTGACTTGTCAACATATTATCAGGAATGTAGTTTGGAGCCCTGAGTCCTACCACCATACTGAGGAGCTCGAAAAGGTCATTCGCACGGTCGGGATTGATCCGTCACGGCCAGCTGATTGCTGGATCTGGAATCCGCCGGGAGCTACTGGCGGTTCTGGAGAGTTCAGGTTCCATAGCTGCTATAATCTCATACGGCATACATTCCCTATCGGTGCTGACTATGAGTTCATATGCTGCAAGGGGCTGGCCAGGAAGATGCAGCTGTGTGTCTACCGATTGCTGCTGGGTCACCTGCTGACGAGGGACTGCCTCATCACTTTTGGGATACAGGTGCCCAACCCAAAGTGTGTGCTATGTGACGTGGAGAATGAATCTATGAGACATTTATTTTTTGAGTGTGATGTGGCCTGGTTCATCTGGAATGAACAATGCCGTGCGCTGGGCGGGTGCGACTCTGGAAGGGGGATCGATGACATCATCCATGAGATTCGGGACCGAAGAGGGAGAGGGCAGAGCTGGTTCAAGACCGCTAGAGTTCGACTGGCTGCTACTGTCTGGCATGTATGGAGGGTACGGAACCGTCACATCTTCGAGGGACTTACCACCCCTCCTTAGGCATCATCCATAACATTGATTTTGATGTAAAAGCAATGGAAACCTGATGAGTGGGAGTCCCACTCTGATTGTATGATTATGAGTTGAGTTGGAATAAAATTTACCATTTTCCATATATATATATATATATATATATATATATATATATATATATATATATATATATATATATATATATATATATATATATATATATCATTTTTCAACTAAAGTATACCATTATGTCTTAGGCTCCTCAGCATAAACAAGTCGAAAAGTGAGCAGCTCAAGATTTTCCTAATTGAAAATTGTCCATAAAAACAAAAAAATCCCTTACAATACTTGAACAAAAATATATAATCATGAAACACTGTGTACTAAATAACCTAACATAAGCACGAACTGTCGGGTCGCACAGGTTTACAATACCCGGCCGGTCAATCGGTTTTTAACAGAGACGATGGAAAAGCGGTCCAACTGTGACCATGACTGGATTAACCAAGAGGTCACCGATTTCCTGGTTCGACATTTGGCCTAGTCCAGTTTTGTTATCTATGACTTCACACTAAAGAGTATCTTTTTTTTAAAATAAGGTTATTCTAGAACATTACTCTTTGAAAGATAGTTTAGAAAGATATTACCAAAATAAGATACTTTTAAAAATCATTTTTCTGAAACACGAAGTTATGTAGAGGAATCAATGTTATGGAAATACAATTTCATGTCGAAAACTTAGTGAAATCGCATTTTGAAAAAAACGTGACTCATCATTAAATCATGTTTCCAAAATACAATATTTCTTAGTTAAATCTTATTTTTCGAATGGTGAGTCTGTAAACTACTTTATTTTGGTAATACTTTCCACAACTGCCACTTTTTAAAGAATGTTTAAAAAAAATCCCTATGTACTCAAAATTTCCAAAACACAATCTAAATTACTCGATCAACATACAAACTCCCCATCACAAGTTTTAGATCACCCATATAAAAGATGAGTGGTGATGGCAAACATCACCAAAATAGGAAGAATCCAACCTAATTCAAATATTTCAGGAGTTTTTCAGTAGAGAATGGTTTCGGGGATAAAAATTTGTGTGTTGAAAACTCTATTTCGTTAAAGAAATCAAGTTAACTTGCGTCTACAAAACTACTTTGAAAACTATCACGATAATATTTTTCAAAGCAACCATTTTTAAAGAGTAGTTTTTATTTTCTTAATAAAAAAATCCTATTTTGCTCTCAAATCCACGCACACGCAGTCTATATTACTCGATCAACATATAAATTTCCACATTATAACATTAGATCACAAACTAACATCACTGGATTTGAACCACCAAAACACTAATTTCAATACTCCAACCCTAATGTCAGTAGAGGAAGGAGGACGAGATGGGTTACCAGCTGGGCAATGGCTTTGGGGAAGAGATGGTGGTGGCGGCCATTGTTGGTGGAGGGAGAAGCGGTGCTCTGGGAGTGGAAGTGGGCCAGCAGTTTCCGATCCGGCAGAGGCCTCAGGAGCAGCTCCTCGGTGAACTCCTCCTCCCCGCCTCCGCCTCCGCCTTCCGATCCCGCCAGGACGGGAATCGCACGGTGGTGGAGGGGGATGATAAGGAGGAGGAGGAGGAGGGAGAGAAAGGAGGAGAATTTCGCCATTAGAGGAAGGGG
>JANAVB010039818.1:10345873-10515665 GCA_029216955.1 Iris pallida
CTTGCTACCCAACTTACAGAGCTCTCACTAGTTTTGGCTTTGGATCTTATGGGACACACAAGGCATTTTCCTATCCTCTATAGTATCCTAAACTTGTGATCACGTCTGAAGTCATTTTATCGAGAATTATACCTCGCCCGTATACTATGGCTGTGGTAAACCCTTGGTTCCATGATACAGATGTGATAAGCTATCGGATACTCTATCCTTTATTGACACAAGGGTATCTAAGATCTAAGAGGTCAACGAGGACATAGTTTTAGCAATGTTCCATAAACTATGATTCTTCGAAATGATTTCAATTATGTGGGTTGTGCCTTGCCAGTGCGCTGCTGGCTGCAGTGAACCCACACTCTCCGCTCTCAGGTAATTGGCGACAAAGCGCTGTTGTCCAGTCATCGCAGTCGTTAAATTACTCTAACTATATTCCTAAGGACTTCAAGGAGCTGCTAGAGTTTCAAGCTAGTTGATTATGATAGAGAGTGTAAACATCTGCCTATAAGCCTCTATCCTTAAAGTAAAAGACTGGTCGGGGAGAAAAATTAGAAGACAAGCGAAGTAAGAACATCATAATCTTTATTTCATACATATTCTAGATAGTTGAGGGAAAACTTTCAACCAAATCTAACTCGAGATTCGTATATGAATAGCAGAATCAGAAATTAAAAACCAGTTCCTTACAGCAAAATAGAATTTAAAATAGGCAATTCTAACTCATGATATAAAATTTACATCTAAATTAGAGCAAAGAAAAATTGAACAGGTTATCGAGATTAGAACCTTAATTCTAGGAAAGCCTAACTTACCAAGTGAATAGTATATCCACATTGGATCATATCATCATATCAAAAGTAATAGTGTATCTACAGGGATCTGGTAAGCTATCTAAATTCAATAATTCCTTATCTAAATTGCATGGCCTATCTGACAACCTTAACTACCCCACGGTTAATTTGAACAAGGGACTCCTAGTCCTAGTCATTTTCTTAAATCAATTTAACCTAAGTTGAGAATGAGCATTTCCTAGTCGCAGGCTCGCAATGGTACGACTAACTTAAGTACCATCACGAGTTCGTAATCTTTTGCGAAAACTGACCTGCATGGGCCACCAAAAAAACTTGTCACGACCCGCACCCGCTTTTTCGGATACGAGACGTGTCCAAGCCAACCTACGCCACAGAGTCGACGGTAGAACGCTGTCAAGCCCGCAAGAACTAAATGCTCAAAATAAACTTTATTGTTCATTCACATTTCTAAATTTATTACAGCATTTATAACATTTATATTTGAAGGAAAATACAATGTCTCACAGAATAGTAAAGTCAGCTAGTTCCACTATCTAGGTTGACCTCAGCATACCCATGTCTTCCCAGTACTAAGAGTGATCGCGGTTAAACCTAAAAAATGTTGGTTTCTAGTCAGGAATGGAACAAACACACAAACCGACGGCAATGCAAAAACACAATAGAATTAACAAGATATGAAAATAACATATGAGAGATGAAAACTAGAAGGTACTGATGACATGGCACGGTGGAAAAGACAAGAAAAATAAATAAAATACAGCTATCTATGTGATGTGAAATATCTGTTTCGACATGTGAACGGCTAGGGGATAAATCCGGCACCCTGCACGTGTCGTGTGCAGCTGCTATTCTCCACGAAAGACACGGGGGATAGTTCTGTGTAGTCCACATGTCTACTAAGATATTTTTCCTCCCGACTACTCCGTGTGACGAGAGTGTCAACAAGCAGCAAGACATATGTAGAAGCCTGAAATGAAAAGACTATTATGAATCGAAAGCAATCAGAAAGTGTACTTGCCTGAGGTCCTTAGCTGGTGAAACCAATAATACTATACCACTCAATGAGCCACAATCAGTCAACACATGCAGAAGTCTCCAGATGCTGAAATAAATAGTACCAACGCTTTCAGAATAGTCAAATTAGCTAGGATTGTCTGTCCTTAAGTCCAATTCTGGACACAGGGGCAAAACGGTAATTTCGGGTCAAAACGGTGTCCGCCGTTAGACCCGCTTTGCACCGAAAAGCGTGCCAAAGTCTATGGTATCTAAAGTCGTCAAACTATATGTCTACAGGTCCGGTTTTCCGATACGAACCCAACTGTATGTCCAGAGTTGGATTCCGACGAACCGTGCACAAAATCGTCCTTTGAGTCGGATCGTGGGACCCGCGAAACGGCGATCCGATCAACTGCTCAGAATGGGACCAAACTTGGCATACAGGACCAAAAAAACGATACGGTCTTGTTGGTGCAAGTTTAGTCTCGATCTGATGAACGTGCACAAAGTAATTGAAAAACTTACACAGAGGTCGATACGGTAAATTTCGACGGATACGCATCAAATTCGTCGCGCACACGCAACCAATTTAAATTCCGTCAAAGCCCACACGTCCACGAAGCCGTACGCACCTTTCGATGCTTTCGGTTCGCGACAACGCCGCCCGGTTTGGCGGGACGCACGTCGTATCGAAGGATTTTCTAAATTTTCACTATTTTTGGAAAAGGTTTTTCTTGATCTTTAAACTGATTTTAACCTTCTGTTTAATCAACTAGAATTTAATATACTAGTAGGTTTTTAATCTCGTATATGTAGTCTATAAGTCTATTCAAATAGATTTTCGAATTGGTCAATGGATGGGCGAGAAATCGCCTTCCAAGTCGAGTGTTTGGACTGCTATATGTCCTGTTTTTGGGCCGATTTTCTCTCGACTTCGTGTCGAATTTTCGATCGATCGAAGGTAGGTATTTGAAAAGTAATTGAACAGAGTAAAAGGGGGTTGTGTCGGGTTTTCACCTGAAGAAACGGCTCGTCAAATGGAGGAGCGTGTACGACGTAACCTCGTCGCGAAGTCGCCTCCCGCGGCTGCGATTGTTGTCGTTGCCAGCGCTGTTCTGCGCGCTCCGGCGCGTCCGTGGCGGCTTGGCCGGCCACTGGCGAAGCCCAGGCGCGCGCGCGACGGTGCTGGTGTCGGGGTCGTTTGGTTTTGTTAGGGTTTTAGGGTTTCGACTGCGTTCCCCCCTATGCTGTTCGCTCGCGTATATATAGCACGACTTGTGTCCGCTCGGGTTGGGGATTCCGACCGAACTACAAAATTGCCCGGGTTGGCTGGGCTCGGGTATCGGAGTATGCTGGGCTGTGGACCGGCTTGGGGTCTGGTCGGCTGAGGCTGGTATGGGATTGCTATTATTTCTCCTCTATTAATATGTATAGTTTATATATATATATATATATATATATATATATATTATATATATATATATATATATATATATATATATATATAGGTGAATATGTGTATATAAATATATATATGTGTATACAAATATAGACATATTATATATATATATGTGTATATGTGTATATATGTGTATATAAAAAAAAAATGTGTGTATATATATATATATATATATATATATATATATATATATATATATATATATATATATATATAATATGTCTATATTTGTATACACATGTACATCTATATTTATATACACATATTCACCTATATAATATGTATATACATCTATATTTATATATATATAGGCATTTATATATAAATATAGGTGAATATGTGTATATAAATATAGATGTACATGTGTATACAAATATAGACATATTATATAGGTGTGTATATATATATATATATATATATATATATATATATATATATATATATATATATATATATATATATATATATATATATACATACATACACACCTATATAATATGTCTATATTTGTATACACATGTATATCTATATTTATATACACATATTCACCTATTTTTATATATAAATGCCTATATATATATATATATATATATATATATATATATATATAAGAAAATAGACATATATATTTTGTGTATATATATATATATATATATATATATATATATATATATATATATATATATATATATATATATATATATATATATATATATATATATACACAAAATATATATATACACAAAATATATATGTCTATTTTCTTATATATATATATATATATATATATATATATATATATATATATATATATATATATATAAGAAAATAGACATATATATTTTGTGTATATATATATATATATATATATATATATATATATATATATATATATATATATATATACACAAAATATATATGTCTATTTTCTTATATATATATATATATATATATATATATATATATATATATATATATATATATATATATATATATATATATATATATATTCCTCTTCATATTTTATATATATATATATATATATATATATATATATATATATATATATATATATATATATATATATATATATGAAGAGGAATATAATATATGTCTATTTTCTTATATATATATATATATATATATATATATATATATATATATATATATATATATATATATACAAGCATGTGTGGTGTGATGGGTACACCCATGCTTGTGTACGGGGAGGGCCGGGTTCGAGACCCTGCGGGCGCGGGGGTTGTTGGGGTTTGGGGAACTCGGCCGGGGGGGGGGGGGGTGTGGGCGGGTAGGCGGGGCCGGGGGACCAATAGCCTATATATATATATATATATATTTTTTTTTTTTTTGAAGCGAAGTGGTTCTTTTATTGATAGGATCAATTACAGTATAAGAATTACATTCTTACTCACATCAACCAGAAAATCGAAAAATCCCCTGAACACATCATTCTAATTATAGAATCTCAGCCCCCATCGTCTCTGAATAGCTCAACCTACCCCGGTCTCTATGGAGAGTAGGTCCGCATTGATGTTATTGATAATCCCTTTAAAGGAGGTAGTCCGACCTTCAAATATACGCTTGTTTCGTTCCCGCCAAATGTGCCATATCACTGCAAGCAGCCGAACACACCCTTTCAAGTACTTCTGTCCTCGATCTCGCAAATTTCGTAACTCTTCAACCACGTCCATCAGCCCTACCTGTCTCCTATCTGGAAGTCCTATTTCTCTTCGATAGAAATGCCAAATCTTATCCGAAACCGGACATTCGAAGAAGAGGTGATTCCTGGTTTCAATGCCTCCCCCGCACAATATGCAACTATGGTCGCTTATTTGTATTCCAAACTGGATAAGTCTTTCCCTGGTCAGCAACCTGTTTTTTACAGCTTTGTAGGTGCATAATTTCCACTTTGTTGCCGCTCCACGTCTCCAAATGACCTCCGCCCAGTTCTCCGTAGGGGCGGTTATCCGGAGGACCTCGTAAGCCGCTCCATGCGCGAAGCTCCCGTCCGCTGTGGATTCCCAAACCCACTCATCCTCCCCCTCTTCCACGAGGATAGGAACTGTGCTTATCTCTTCTCCATACCAGAGGTTAATGTGCCGGTTCTTAATGTCCCAGGCTCCACCCGCAATAATGCTGGACACCTGGTCGTCGTGTCCAACCAGCTCGTACGTCGGCCATCCCACTCGATCAATAAGGCTTAGTTTGCCAAGCCATGGGTCTTTCCAGAGACTTGTCGTGCGACCATTTCGGATGACGCGTGTAATGCATGCTTTCAGCTGATCACGTTGCGCTAAAATGTTCTTGAATGGAACAAAGAAATTATTGTTGTGTGCCAAAACCCAGAAATTTTCGTTGGCCCCATATCGAGCGCGCATCCATGTTGCCCATATAGACGTACCTGTCAAGCATTTCCAAGCCAGCCGTAGAATAGCCACCTCCCGGAGCGTTTTGAGCGACTGCAACCCAATGCCACCCTCCTCCTTCGTATGGCACAGTTCCTCCCATCCGATAGCATGAAGACCCCCTCTCCAAACAAAGTTCGCACAAAGTCGTTCTATCTCTTTTATTGTTCCTGTCGGAATAATTGCAGCCTGGAACCAATAGCTGGTAATAGCCCAGATAACCGATCTCACCAATTCTATGCGACCTCCGAATGAGAGCAGTTGGGATTGCCATCCTTCAAGTCGGTCTTGAACGTATCGAATCAGCCCCTTGCAATCCAGGTTGGACACATGGTTGATAGACAGAGGAATGCCGAGGTATCGTACCGGAAGTTGTCCCTGCCCAATCTCGAGTCTACCCGACCAGTGAGTTTGTTGTGGGCAATCTCTACTGAAAAAAATCTGAGACTTATCTTTATTTAGCGCCAAACCCGCTCTCCTCTTGAACTCTTGAAGGATCCGCAACAACGCATTAATACCATTTTCCGTAGGCTCCAAGAAGACCAGCAAATCATCAGCGTATATAAGGTGGGAAACTACGGGGCTAACACGACGATATAGTGGCGTGATGTTCTTTCTGAAAACCTCCACGTCCATCAGGCACGTGAAAAACTCCATGACGATAGTGAAAAGGTAAGGAGATAAAGGGTCTCCCTGTCGGAGACCGCGTCTACTGCTGAAGTAGCCCTTTGGTTGACCATTCATAATCACGGAATAAGTAGGAGTGGAAATACACTCTTCAATTCTGTCTATCCACCAGTGGTCGAAGCCCATGCCCCTGAGAATCTTGCATAAAAAACTTCTGTTCACAGTATCATACGCCTTTCGCAAATCTAGTTTGATGCACCCCTTCCCCTTACCAGTTTTATTGAATTCACGGACCATTTCATGCGCCAGGAGACAATTTTCACCGATAGCCCGTCCTTTGATGAACGCCGCCTGATTTGCCGAGATCAGCTCCTGCATAATCCCCTGCATCCTGTTACACATGATATGAGTAATAATTTTATAAATGAAATTACAGCAGGCGATCGGCCGAAAATCTCCGATATCCGTAGCTCCTTCTTTCTTTGGGATAAGCACCAGAAAAGTGTGATTAAGTTCACGAATGAGCTTCCCTGTGGTGAAGAAATCATCCACCACCTCAAGGACAAGATCCTTCAACTGGTTCCAGTGGTGTTTGAAGAACGAGGCGTTGAAACCATCCGGACCCGGGGATTTATCCGGGTCAGCACGCTTTATGACCTCTTCTACCTCCTCCATTCGAACTCTTATGCGGAGTCCGGCGTTTCCAGCCTCGGTGACCAGGCGTTTAGGTATAATTTCTGGTCCTTCATCATCTCCTTCCTCTGAATTATACAAATCCTGGAAGTACGCAACAGCAGCGTCGCTAATATTATTAGGTTGGGCTGCGACTGTACCATCAGCTCCTATCAGGGGAGCCGTCGAGTTGCGATGTTGTCGAGCTTTAACCATAGCATGAAAGAACTTCGAACACCTGTCTCCGTCTTTTAACCACGCGCACTTGGCTCTTTGCTTCAGATGGATCTCTTCCTGGAAGCGGAGACGTCGAACTTCCTCTTGGAGGGCAGATTCTTGCCTGGCCAAGTCCTGGTCGAACGGATTCACAATAAGCTCTGTTTGTATCTGCTGCAGCTTCAAAACCTTCTCTTCCAGGTTTTGGGTCGGTCTCCTCTTGTTCCAGAATCTAAGGTCCTGTTTCACGAGCTTGAGGGCCCGAATTAGGCGGAACTGTGGGGTTCCCATGATGTTGGCGCTGATACCTCTCTGTACTGCCATCTCGTATCCATCCATGTGTTTCCAAGCGTTTGAATATCTGAAGGGCCGCCTCCCAGTTATAATAGGATTTGCCAATCGCACCAAAATTGGTGCGTGATCGCTCGTACCCCTCGGAAGTCCCTCGGCTCTGACGTTGGGAAATACGTCAATCCACTTCAGATTACATATGGCTCTGTCCAGTTGACACGCGACGCGGTTCGATATCGAACTGTTATTCCAAGACCAAACCTGTCCCGACCTTTCCATGCACACGAGGCCCGCGTTCGTAATACAATTTTGGAAATCCGTCAGAATATTAGGAGGCACCGGCCTGCCTCCTTCTTTCTCACAAGCCGATAATATGGCATTGAAGTCTCCACTAAGAATCATCGGTGTTCGATTTCCCGTCTCGACGGCAGTCTTGATGATATCCTCCCACAGCTGACTCCTCAATCTTCTGTCATTATGTCCATAAACGGCCCCGACCACAATTTCCAGGCCGCCTTTATTTGTGAGCTCCAGAACAATTAGTTGCTCGGAGGATATACGGACTCGGCCTCGCCATATCCGAGTATCCCACATGACCCATATCCTTGCAGCCCCCCCAATCGCTAGGTTGTCAGCTGCCTCCCAGTTCGCTGGAGTCCTCTGCTTGATTTTTTCCGGATCCTTAATTTTGCTTTCAAGTATCGCCACAATCGAACTCTTAGTAGTTCTCATAATCTGTTGGATTTCTTTCCAACGACCTATCGAATTTGCCCCCCGAACGTTCCAAGTCAGAATATTCATTGGAAATTATGGAGGTGATTGTTCCCGTCCTCCTTTTGCTTCAAGCTCTCTCTGTGGCGAGTTTGATGGGAGTCTCCTGTGCTAGCCTCTGTCCCCTTTCCTCTCCTGTCTCCACCATCCATGGCAGGTTCCTGTATATTTGTTTGCCACCTCGGATTTTCCCTTGCAAGTTTTGCCCCACTTATTATATCTCCTTCCCTGACATCACCATATGCAGCTCGTCTCGGCGTGTCCCTATTGCTGTCTCCAAATATACGGACGAACTTGGACACTCGCCTCCCAAAATCCTCATCCCACGCCTCCAAGTCTTCGCATGTTTGGTTCATCCCTGGGAGGTTTACTGCATTCCTACTTTCCTCCTCTAGGCGCTGATCTTGATAAGTTAGAAGTAGTTGTCCGTCTTGTACTCTCTCTTGTTCCGGCGCTTGTCTTTTACCGAGCACGGAAATTTCTTGCCCACCCATATTTTCATCCCTGTGTATATTGCCAGACATGAGACCTTCATCCGTCTTCTCACTTTCCGGCCTTTCCACAATATTCTGCGTCTTCTCCGATTCCCTATCAACAGATGAAGTTCGATCCGTTGTTATGTTTGTCGGTGGAATCTCTTCCTCCATATGGCTCGCCTCATCCTGGCAATGAGTTCGAACATGTCCAAAGCAGTGACATCTATCGCACGAAGGAGGAACCCACTCATATTCGATAGCCTGCCACATCAACTCGCCATTTGGGAGCATGAGTTCTATTCTTCGCGGCAACACATTAGTAACCTCGATCTCAACAAAAACCCGTGCATAAGAGAGACGCTTTCGTCGAGCTGTGAGGACGTCTGTGCGAAGCGGTTTTTCGACCATACTTGCGATTTTCATAATCGCCGGCGTGCTCCATAGCTGCGGTGAAAGCCAGGGAAGTCTGATCCATATAGGTACCGACGAGAGACGATCCTTCTCGAAGCACGATTCAGGAAGCCATCTTTTAAGAACCACCAGTCTCCCGTCAAACGTCCACGGACCCCCTTCAAGAACCTTTTCCAAGTCCTCCGCAAGATCGAATTTAATGAAGTAAAATCCGTTTTCTCTGGAAAATATTTCCATCTCTCCTTTCGGACGCCATACCCTCTGCGCATACGCTCGTATCTGTCCATAGTAGGGCTTGTTCCCCATTACGTACAATATAGCTGTGTTCTTGCAGTAGGCCGAGGTCTCCTCTATATCATCCGTCGTGATCTCCACTACTTTCCTTCCTCCTACTATCCGCGGTTCCACGTACTGGAGAACCACCTCTTCTTGGACTGCCGCTGGTTTACATAGATCGGCCCAAGAAATTGGCTCCGATCGAGTTCCTTTCTCCTGTGCTGTGGTTTGGTTTCTGATCCCACTTCTTGGTATATTAACCGTCTTCCCCGAGTTACTCGCCATCCCTGTACCATGGCCCCTGTTGTTGGAACCTATCGCTCCCTGTGAATGCATCCCTGGACGCCGAGGAGGTCCTTGTGCCCTATCCGTATAGGTCCTGCCGTCGCCGTTCATCTTGATCGCCGAGTTTCCGACCATTGATCTCTCACGTCTTCCCGTCTGGTTCTGTCGTCGGCGTCGCTCGACGGTGGTCCACCCTCCCCCCTCGTCGCGCTGGGAGAAGTCCCCTGGATCGTCACCTTCCGCTGATGTCCTTTGCCCATGCGGCGGTGGAGAGCCCTCTTTCTGTAACCCTAACATATCCATTGATATATATATATATATATATAAACCTATATATGTATCTATCTGTAACTTCTCAATGAACCTAATAATAACATAATCTCTAAAGTAGGTCTTTTACATAAAATGGTGTACACAAAATAATATTTATTTACTTATAGAAGGTAGCTGCCAATAGGCAATAAAGAAATATCCTAAAATATATCTACATGAACGTCTTTGAGCACACTACTCAACTACATGGGTTCGGATCCAGTTCGGACTGAGTCCAGACTAAGTTGGCACAACCGGGTCGTCTAAAGTCAATTTATTAAATAATATATAATTAAATGATTTAAAAGGGTCAAGTCATAACTTGGCCTGGTTTTTCTAGTTCGGACATCCCTATGGCTAGGTTTCCCCTGACATGGCTAGTACACTTGTCAAGGCACACTGCTACATCTCCCCTGTCACAATTCCTAATCGTTTTGTGCTCCATAACTCCACAAAGACTTAAGTCATCCACCGTAATAATTAACTAAATAATTATTTACAAAAAACTAAAAATCACCATTCGAATAAAATAATTAAAAAATAAAATATTTCCAAATTTTCGGGAAGGGGAGCTACTTCCTCCTTCCTCTACTGACATTAGGGTTGGAGTATTGAAATTAGCGTTTTGGTGGTGGTTCAAATCCAGTGATGTTAGTTTGTGATCTAATGTTATAATGTGAAAATTTATATTTTGATCGAGTAATATAGACTGCGTGTGCGTGAATTTGAGAGCAAAATAGGATTTTTTTTTTTATTAAGAAAATAAAAACTACTCTTTAAAAAATGGTAGCTTTGAAAAATATTACCGACGTGATAGTTTTCAAAGTAGTTTTGAAGACGCAAATTAACTTGATTTATTTAACGAAGTAGAGTTTTCAACACACAAATTTTATCCCCGAAACCATTCTATACTGAAAAACTCCTGAAATATTTGAATTAGGTTGGATTCTTCCTATTTCGGTGATGTTTGCCATCACCACTCATCTTTTATATGATCTTTTATATGGGTGATCTAAAACTTGTGATGGGGAGTTTGTATGTTGATCGAGTAATTTAGATCGTGTTTTGGGAATTTTGAGTACATAGGGTTTTCTTTTTAACATATTATTTAAAAAATGGCAGCTGTGGAAAGTATTACCAAAATAAAGTAGTTTACAGACTCACCCTTCGAAAAATAAGATTTAACTAAGAAATATTGCATTTTGGAAACATGATTTAATGATGAGTCACGTTTTTTTCAAAATACGATTTCACTAAGTTTTCGACATGAAATTGTCTTTCCATAACATTCATTCCTCTACATAACTTCGTGTTTCGGAAAAATAATTTTTAAAAGTATCTTATTTTGGTAATATCTTTCTAAACTATCTTTCAAAGAGTAATGTTCTAGAATAACCTTATTTTAATAAAAAGATACTCTCTAGTGTGAAGTCATAGTTAACAAAACTGGACTAGGCCAAATGTCGAACCAGGAAATCGGTGACCTCTTGGTTAATCCAGTCATGGTCACAGTTGGACCGCTTTTCCATCGACTCGGTTAAG
This sequence comes from Iris pallida, assembly GCA_029216955.1. NCBI lineage: Eukaryota > Viridiplantae > Streptophyta > Magnoliopsida > Asparagales > Iridaceae > Iris > Iris pallida. The sequence continues at coordinate 10,357,440 of JANAVB010039818.1, forward strand.
AACCAATTGACCGGCCGGGTATTGTAACCCCGTGCGACCCGACAGTTCATGCTTATGTTAGGTTATTTAGTACACAGTGCTTCATGATTATATATTTTTGTTCAAGTATTGTAAGGGATTTTTTGTCTTTATGGACAATTTCCAATTAGGAAATGAGCTGCTCACTTTTCGGCTTGTGTATGCTAAGGAGCCATAAGCCATAATGGTATACTTTACTTGAAAAATGATATATATATATATATATATATATATATATGGAAAAGGGTAAATTTTATTCCAACTCAACACATAATCATACAATCAGAGTGGGACTCCCACTCATCAGGTTTCCATGGCTTTTACATCAAAATCAATGTTATGGAGGATGCCTTTAGGAGGGGTGGTAAGTCCCTCGAAGATGTGACGGTTCCGTACCCTCCATACATGCCAGACAGCAGCAGCCAGTCGAACTCTAGCGGTCTTGAACCAGCTCTGCCCTCTCCCTCTTCGGTCCCGAATCTCATGGATGATGTCATCGATCCCCCTTCCAGAGTCGCACCCGCCCAGCGCACGGCATTGTTCATTCCAGATGAACCAGGCCACATCACACTCAAAAAATAAGTGTCTCATAGATTCATTCTCCACGTCACATAGCACACACTTTGGGTTGGGCACCTGTATCCCAAAAGTGATGAGGCAGTCCCTCGTCAGCAGGCGACCCAGCAGCAATCGGTAGACACACAGCTGCATCTTCCTGGCCAGCCCCTTGCAGCATATGAACTCATAGTCAGCACCGATAGGGAATGTATGCCGTATGAGATTATAGCAGCTATGGAACCTGAACTCTCCAGAACCCCCAGTAGCTCCCGGTGGATCCCAGATCCAGCAATCAGCTGGCAGTGACGGATCAATCCCGACCGTGCGAATGACCTCTCCGAGCTCCTCAGTATGGTGGTAGGACTCAGGGCTCCAAACTACATTCCTGATAATACGTTGACTAGTCAGTCCCCTCCCAGCCTCCCTGTGCGTCCGATCTCCCAGGATCTCTGCCAGAGATTGTCGATCAATTCATGGACCCCGCCAGAGGTCCGTTCTAGTTCCATCTCTTATGATCCGCCGGATGGAAGTTTTGAGTACATCCATGTGCCGCAAGATAAGCTTGAAAGCAACAGAGTTATTGTTGTCGGTGGAACAGGTCCAGATGTTGCCTTGCTTCATATATCTGTTGTGCATCCAATCGGCCCAAAGAGACCCCCTTTTAATGAATTTCCATGCTAGCTTCAGCGCTGAGGCCTCCCTGATTTCCAGTAAGGGTCGAAGTCTCACCCCTCCCTCCTTCCTCGGGCGGCAGAGCTGCTCCCAAGAGATCGCATGCATACCCCTCCTCCAGATGAAATCGGCACAAATCCTCTTCACTTTCCGGATGGTAGTGACAGGAATCAGAATAGACTGGAGCCAGAACTGAGCCAGGGCCGAGATAACCGATCTAACCAACTCAATGCGTCCCCCGAAAGATAGACCAGCAGCCTTCCATCCTTCCACCCTCCTCTGGGCATACTCCACCAGGCTATGACAGTCCTTGTCCCTAGCATAGTTGACTGTCAAACGAACACCTAAGTATTTCACCGGAAGGTCACTCCTCTCCACACCCAAAGCTACGGCTCGTTCCTCCTTCCAGGGACAAAGGGAACTGAAGTATATCCGGCTCTTCTCTTGATTCATTTGAAGCCCTGTATAGGCTTCCAGATCACCCATAATCTCTGAGATCCTGTTCATACCTTCCGTAGAATGTTGAAGGAAAACCAGGAGGTCGTCGGCATAAATGAGATGAGTAACAGGTGCCTCGACCCTCCAGAACAGCGGGATTAGCTCCCACTATATATATATATATATATATATATATATATATATATATATATATATATATATATATATATATATATATATGCGTCCCATGGCCACCAGATCGTAGCAGCAGCTGCCACATGGGTAATCTGGAAGAACCGCAACAAGGCTAGATATGAAGGCCATTAGTACTCCGCAGACCAGCTTATTGGAGAGACCATTCGACAATGTAGCAAACGGAGGTCCCTCTGTCATCACGGCCACACGATTTTTTGGAACTCCCTCCTCTCCCGGGACTAGTCGTTTGGGTTTCCTTCTCCCCTTCTTTTGTTAGTATACGTGTATAGGCTTCGACATTTTGCGCCTTCTGGTATACTTGTATAGCTCAGGCTTTTCTTTTCATGCAATAATATGGGGAGTGTTTTGGCATATATATATATATATATATATATATATATATATATATATATATATATATATATATATATATATATATATATATATTCCTCAAAACGCCCAATTTTATTCCGTAAAGGCTCAAAATGCCGAAGCCTGTACAAGTATACCATTAGGCACAAAATGCCGACACCTATACAAGTATACCAACAAAACGCAAAATCCAAGCTAGGACCTTAGCCGAGGATAGACCTCCAAAAACTAGTTTGGCCATGAGAACAGAAGTTCCTGATCTTGCGGCATTGCCTGATCACCTCCCGAATGAGCATTTCGGCGTTGTACTGGTGTTCTTCATATCTCGCTTTGTTGTGATTCTTCTATAATACCCATGTAGCTGCAGCCGCAACAATCTGGTGTCCGTGGGATGCGGATCCCCACCCGGCTAATAGATCGATGAGGCTCCCACCCCCCTGAGTCTGTCTGCAGCGCTGGGACAGCGTTGACCAGACCTGAACGGCAAGATCCCCCGGCAGAAGATGTGGTCAATGATTTCCATCTGACGCTCTGAGCAACAATTGCAGGCAGAGGCTAAGTTGAATCCAATATAGTACATAACATCGTCACTCGGTAACTTTTTTTTAATGGCTCTCCAAATGAGGATGGACCACTTCTTAGGGATGCAAGTCTGCCAGAACGTCGCGGTGATCGGAGCAGGCGTCCCTCGGCCGCGAGCCACTTGTCTAGCCGAGCATACAGAGAAGTTGCCTGCCGGTAGAGCTGTCAAGACGGGCCGGCGGGGCGGGCCGGCCCGTAACCCACCATAACCCACCATTTGGCGGGGCGGGGCGTGCCGACCCACCATTTCGGCGGGCTGGAAAAATTCCAACCCAGCCCAACCCACCGGCGGGCCGCGGGCTAGGCAAGCCGGCCCGCTTAATTTTTGTAAAATTTTTAATTATTGTTTAGTTTCTTAAAAGGAAAAAAAATTATATATATAATATTTTCTACTCACTCTCATATGCATCAAATTACAAGTAAAATACAAGAAACATTATAATAGTAGATATTTCTTTAAAACACCTTCATTCATGTAAATAAATGACCAAATTTAATATTTTATACGTCATTACTTGCATTAAATGAGAATTTTTATCATTTATAATAGATATCTCATATATGTGCTAAATAAAAAAATTAAAAATTTCATAAAAAAATAGATGGCGGGCCAACTCACTTAGCCCGTGGGCTAGCCCACCGTGGGGCGGGCTACTAGCGGGCCAGCCCACCTAGTGCCGCATGTTTAGCGGGGCTACTAAATGCTCGGCCCAACCCACCTTTTTGGCGGACGGGGCGGGCTGGCCTAACGGGCTTAGCCCATTTTGACAGCTCTACCTGCCGGACTGGCCGACCATCGTAGCTCGTCTACGTTTGAGTTGATCTTCAGACCTTGACGACGGATGCACTCTTCCGCTTCATCGCTGGTCCATTCACGAATCTTGTCACAATCCCAGTCGTTCCCGGGAGCATCCCATAGGTCCCTGATTCTGCTGTTCCCCGGGGCCTCCGGAAGGCGGGGGAGCAATGTTTCTCCTGCCCAGCGTTCTAGGAAGGTAGACGATTCGCCGTCGCCCAAATGGAGGCGAATAACCGGTTCGGCGAGCGTGCACCCGGTGATAATGCGCCGCCAAGCCGCGGAGGATCTGCAGTTTGCAATCGCCTGCGCCGGGTGAATGTGCTTGAAGTATCTGGCCTTCATGAATGCCGTCCATAGATTCGTTCTCGTGCGAAGCCTCCACCACAACTTCATCGAGAAGGCATCAGCGATGTGCGAAAGTTTGGCGAAGCCCAAGCCCCCATCCTCAGTAGGCTTTGCCATGGTGTCCCAGCTCGCCCAATTATGCTTGACATAACCGCCACTATGCCCCCAAAAGAAGTTGCTGAGGATGCTCTCGATCGAAGTGAGCACCTGCTTGGAATGGGAGCATGCGACAAGGGTAAATATGGGGATGGATGTTGGGAGCGGATCAAAAGCCCCCCTTAGAAAACCCCCTAAAAAATCCCTCACTCTCATCCATAGTTTAATGTTAGTATTAATGTTAATGTTAATGTTAATATTAATGTTAATATTAATATTAATGTTAATATTAATTTTTATTTTTATTTTTATATTAATGTTAATGTTAATTTTAATTTTAATTTTAATTTTAATGTTAATTTTAGTATTTAATGTTAATATTAATACTAATATTAACATTAACATTAGCATTAACATTAAACTACGGATGAGAGTGAGGGAAATTTTTAGGGGGTTTTCTAAGGGGGACTTTTGATCCGCTTCCTATATATATATATATATATATATATATATATATATATATATATATATATATATATATATATATATTTTAGGGGGTTTTCTAAGGGGGACTTTTGATCCGCTTCCTATATATATATATATATATATATATATATATATATATATATATATATATATATATATATATATATGGAAAAATGGTAAATTTTATTCCAAACTCAACACATAATCGTACAATCATACAATCAGAGTGGGACTCTCACTCATTAGGTTTCCATAGCTTTTACATCAAAATCAATATTATGGAGGATGCCTACAGGAGGGGTGGTAAGTCCCTCGAAGATGCGACGATTCCTTTCCCTCCATACATGTCAGACAGCAGCAGCCAGCCGAACTCTAGTGGTCTTGAACCAGACTTGCCCTCTCCTTCTTCGGTCCCGGATCCCAATGATGATATCTCCGATCTTCCTTCCAGAGTCACATCTGCCCAGCGCACGACATTGATCATTCCAGATGTACCAGGCCACCTCACACTCAAAGAATAGGTGTCGCATATATTCATTTTCCAAGTCACATAACACACACTTTGGGTTGGGCACCTGGATCCCAAATGAGATGAGTCTGTCCCTTGTCAGAAGGCGACCCAGGAGTAAACCATAGACACAAAGCTGCAACTTTCTGGCCAGACCCTTGCACCATATGAAATCATAGTCTGCACTAGTAGGGAACGTACGGCGTACAAGATTGTAGCAGCTTTGGAATATGAACTCTCCAGAACCCCAAGTAGCTCCCGGCGGATACCAGATCCAACAATCAGCTGGCATCGTCGGATCAATGCCTACCGTGCGAATAACCTCTCAAAGCTCCTCAGTAAAGCTCCTCAGTATGGCGGTAGATCTCAGGACTCCAAACTCCATTCCGGATAATGCGTTGGCAAGTCAGCCCCCTACCAGCCTCCCTGTGTGACCGGTCTCCCAGGATCTCTAGCAGAGATTGCCGCTCTAGCCATGGGTCCCGCCATAGGTTCGTTCCAGCTCCATCTCTCATGGTCCTCCGGATGGAGGATTTAAGAACAGCTATGTGTCGCAAGATGTGCTTGAAAGTAACAGAGTTATTATTGTCGATGGAGCAGGTCCAGAAGTTGTCATCCTTCACATATCTACTGTGCATCCAGTCGGCCCATAGAGATCCCCTTTTAATGAACCTCCATGCCAGCTTCAGAGTCGAGGCCTCCCTGATCTCCAGCAAGGGTCTAAGTCCCACCCCACCCTCCTTCCTCGGGAGGCAGAGCTGCTCCCAAGAGATCGCATGCATACCACCCCTCCAGATGAAATCGCACAAATCCTCTCCACTTTCTGGATGGTAGCGACCGGAATCAAAATAGACTAAAGCCAGAACTGAGCCAGGGCCGAGATAACCGATCTAACCAACTCAATGTGTCCCCCAAATGATAGTCCAGCAGTCTGCCAACCTTCAACCTTCCTTTGGACATACTCCACCAAACTATGGTAATCCTGGTCTCGAGCATAATTGACTGTGAGAGGGACTCCTAGATATTTCACCGGAAGATCACTCCTCTCCACACCCAAAGCTACAGCTCGTTCCTCCTTCCGGGGGCAAAGGGAACTGAAGTAGACCCGGCTCTTCTCTCGATTCATTTGAAGTCCTGTAAGAGCTTCCAGATCTCCCATAATCTTCGAGATCGTGTTCATCCTTCAATTGAAGGCTGGAGGAATACCAGTAGGTCGTCTGCATAGATAAGATGAGTAACAGGTGGGTCGATCCTCCTGAACAGCGGGACAAGTCTCCCACTATGCACCGTCATATCCATCAAACAAGTGAAGTACTCAATGACAAGCGTGAACAGGTAAGGGATAATGGGTCACCTTGCCGGAGTCCACGATTGCTGCGGAAGAACCCATACGTGGTACCCTGGATGAGGACATAGAAGATGGAGGTCATGATGCACTCCCGAATCCTCGTAACCCACCGATCATCGAATCCCATGGCAATCATCAGGTGGCACAGGAAGTCCCTATTGACCATGTCATAGGCCTTCCTCAGGTCCAGCTTCATGCACGCCTTCTTCCTTTCTGGTTTATTGAAGCCCCTCACCATCTCATGTGCAAGGAGACTGTGCTCAGCAATCGTCTCCCTTTTATGAAAGCTGTCTGGTTCGGGGAGACTAAGTCCTGCATGATCCCCTAAAGTCCGCCAGCGATGTCGCACTTTTCTTTGGTACAAGAGTCAGGAAGGTATGATTCAGCTCCTTCAGCAGCTTCCCCTTAGTGAAGAACTCCTCGACCGCCTCGAGAACCGGGAACTTCAGAATATTCCAGTAGCGTTTGTAAAACCCACAGCTAAATCCGTCAGGCCCTGGAGCTTTGTTGGGATCCGTCTTCATGGTGATAGCCTCCACCTCCTCCAAAGCATGGTTTAAAGTATCGGCCGATACCGATCCGATATGGCTGATACCGATACGGTTTGTCATGTCCCGATCCGATACCGACCGATACCCGATACTGACCGATACCGACATTGGGTTATCTTTTTTAGTCAATTCGACAAAGAAAATTAAACGAAAAAGACAAATCAGCAAGGGTTAAAGCATTATAAGGTTTTAAAAGCATGTAAAAGAAGAAAATCAATATATTTGTATGTAACCAATCGGTAAGGGTGACTACTATTTCATTTAATTTCAAAACTATTAAAAAATAATACTAAAAATACTTAAAAATTATGCCTAAATGTATCAAATATATGTTTTTAAATGTAAACAATTTACTAATAATTATTTGTTTTCTGATACCAAAAAATTCGATACTCCGATCCGAAACAGCCAGTACTACCGATATCGTCGATACCAATACTCCTAGGAATAGTCCGATACTGATACTGTGAACCTTGCTCCAAAGTGACCGGCGCAAGTAGTTGGCTATTCCCATAAGGTGTCACCAACCTCTTCGTAGATATCCGGAAACACAAATAGATAGTCAGTCTGAAAATACAACTCTGAGTAATACCTGACAGCCTCTCCTTGGATCCTCAACGGCTATCCCACCAGATTGTCCTCTCCATCAAGCAGCTGAGAAAGGCTGTTCCTATGCTGTCTGGTCCGGATAACATCATAGAAGAACTTGGAGCAGCGGTCGCCATCCTTGAGCCAGGAGCATTTGCGTGCTAGGTCGCACTAATCTCCATCTGCAGACGAAGAATGTTGACTTCCCCGATCAGCTCCTTCTCTCTAGCCGCTATGTTCCTGTTCAGCATGTCAGATTGCATAGAATTTTGGATGACCCTGAGCTCCGCTTCCTTATCTTCTAGTGAGGACTTGGGCAATCTCTTCACCCAACTCCGGATAGCCTTCTTCGTGTGCTTGAGCATATGCACCATTCGGTACTGAGTCGTACCCTCCTGTTGCCTAAGAAGACCCTCCGTAACAGCCTCCAAGTAACCACCTGAAAAGAACCAGCTATTGTTGTACCAAAAAGGGCGCAACTTCCAAGTAGACCGCTCTGTGATGCCAACCCTGATGGGGGAGTGATCGCTCGTCCCAGCGGACAGATCCTCCGCCAAAGAATTGGGGAAGCAGCGAAACCACTCCCCGTTGTCCAGAGCTCTATCCAACTGACAGGCAACCCTATTACGGACAGCTTTGTCATGCCAGGTCTATATATGTCCCGAACGTGCCAATCCCTGAAGTCCCGCCTAGAGAAGACATCTCTGGAAGTCATATAAAATTTGGTCTGGAACCGGTTGCCACCCATCTTCTCCCCTCTGTGAAGAAGGGTGTTGAAGTCGTCCATCAAGAGAAGCGGAAGATGCAAGGAATCAGCAGCGGAAGCAAATCTGGATATGTCACTCCACAGGGCCTCCCAACGTCGTCTGTCGTTGTGGCCGTACACCGCTCCTAGCAAGAACCAGAAACCCCCCTTATTTGTGAAGGAGATGACAATCAGATGTTCCGACATCAGGACCAAATCCCTTCCCCAACTGTTGGTATTCCATTTAACCCAGATTTTCGCCATGTCGCAAAGTGCTAGATTGTGGATTTGAACCCAACGAGTAGGGGTCCGTCGGCCAAGAGTCTTCTCTCCTTTAATCTTGGTCTCCAGCAAAACAGAGATGTCACACTGCTCTCTGCGAAAGACCCCACAAATCTTCCTCCATCTTCCTAAGGAGCACGCACCCCTCACGTTCCAGGCGATAACCGCCATTAATTATTAAGAGTGAGGTTCCCCTGAACTTCTCCTGGACCGGTACCCGGGGGTGGTACCACGTCCGTCGCTGTCATGTCCTTCTCCACCCCCAAGAGTAGGGGAATGCTGGTTTGTTGCCTGTGAGAGCATCAGAGCCCAAGCCGGGTTGTCCACACATAACGCCTCACCAAGAACAGGGGAGTGTCCCCCTTCCCTTCGGAGTCCGTCGCGCAGTGGGCCAACACGTCTCTTCTTGCTGTAAACTCTCCTCGGATGAACCGACATCTCCTCGATCTCGCCCCGAAGCCGACATGCCTCTGGTAACCATACTCCTCTGTGCCGAGAAGGTGACCATATATATATATATATATATATATATATATATATATATATATATATATATATATATATATATATAATTTAATTGTATATGGTTGACCCATTAGTTGGACCAGTGACTCGTTGACCCTGGAGCCTTGACCAGGTTGATGTCCAATCAATGTACGAAGTACTGAATTAGGGTTTTACTAATCCAAATTCATTGATATTGGTCTGTGATCTAAATGTTAATTTAATTGTATATGGTTGACCCATTAGTTGGACCAGTGACCCGTTGATGCTGGAGCCTTGACCAGGTTGATGTCCAATCATTGTCCGAAGTACCGAATTAGGGTTTTACTAATCCAAATTCATTGATATTGGTCTGTGATCTAAATGTTAGGAGTGAGGAATGAGTTTAATACATGTATACCTCTTAAACATTCGATATGTGTATGTACACCCTTTTAAATTTTCTAATTGCATTTATATACCTTAAAAATCAGTTCAAAAATGGAATTTAAGAATAAGATACTTTTAAAAATCATTTTTCCGAAACACGAAGTTATGTAAAGGAATCAATGTTATGGAAAGACAATTTCATGTCAAAAACTTAGTGAAACCATTTGGCCTACTAATAAGTAATATGCTTAAGTAGTAGTCCTCGAGATAAACCATAGGCCCACATTACTACCATAATCCTACAATTTTGTATTTGAGATAAACCATATGGACAATTTCCAATTAGGGAAATCTTGAGCTGCTCACTTTTCGGCTTGTTTATGCTCTTCTCAATTTGAGGAGCCGTATGCCATAATGGTATACTTTACTTGAAAAATTATATATATATATATATATATATATATATATATATATATATATATATATATATATATATATATATATATATATATATAATTTAATTGTATATGGTTGACCCATTAGTTGGACCAGTGACTCGTTGACCCTGGAGCCTTGACCAGGTTGATGTCCAATCAATGTTCGAAGTACTAAATTAGGGTTTTACTAATCCAAATTCATTGATATTGGTCTGTGATCTAAATGTTAGGAGTGAGGAATGAGTTAGGAAGAATCCAACCTAATTCAAATATTTCAGAAGTTTTTCAGTAGATCGATTTTTAACCGAGTCGATGGAAAAGCGGTCCAACTGTGACCATGACTGGATTAACCAAGAGGTCACCGATTTCCTGGTTCGACATTTGGCCTAGTCCAGCTTTGTTAACTATGACTTAACACTAGAGAGTATCTTTTTATTAAAATAAGGTTATTCTAGAACATTACTCTTTGAAATGGTAGTTTAGAAAGATATTACCAAAATAAGATACTTTTAAAAATCATATTTCCGAAACACGAAGTTATGTAGAGGAATCAATGAGTCTAGCTTGGAGTCCAGCTTGGAGTCCAGCTTAGCAGATGGTAGTGGAGAGCAGAGTTAACCACCTGAGTGCATAGAAAGAATCAGCAAGACAAAATTAGCAAGGGTATTTCTGTAATTGCTGTATATGTTTCAAACTGTATAAATACCTAAGTTTAGGAGGAAAGAACTTACAGTTGTGTGGAATGTTAATTGACTTAATTCTTGATTGTAACTGAATTCTCTTTTGATTGCAATAAAGTCTTCTTCTTCCCCAAACTCTTAGATGTCATTGAAACCCTAGTTTCACCATGGCCGTTACTACTCGATCTTCTTCAAATTCTGCGTCAGTAGGAAGAGGTCATATCAACGTGGTATCAGAACCACTCGAACCCATTGGGGAATCGAGCGGGAGCGAGGTTCGAGCAGTCGATGAGCTCAACAAGGATCACCATAGGGGGTTTGACCAACCGCCGAGGAGGATCGTCTCCGCCTATGATCCTTAGAGGATACGTCCTTGAGCTCAGCAGCAAACTAGATCGATTCATGGAAGAGATCTCCAGAAGCGGGAGTGAAGGGGGTGAGAGCTCTGGTGCTCCAGCCATGGCAACCAGTGTGAATCACACTGTGGGTGCAAGAACTTCTCAACAGCAGCAAAGCTCTCAAGGTATGATGGCAATTCCACCCATGAACCCAAATTTCATTCAATTTGTGGCTGCTGCTCCTCCCACAAACCCTAATATTTTCATCAATTTGGGGCTAACATGTTGAGTCCAATGTGCTAACCACCTAATAGAGCAGTGACAAATACCACAACATATCCCCAAAATCCCAGAAAGAGTACTGGATTTACAAGAATTTCCCAATCCCAGGGGTTTTCCCCAAATTTAATGACTATACCACCCGTTTACTTTGGGGCTCATCAAAATTTGCCTCAAGGAGGGCAAGGTTGGGGCCAATCATCTGTGAGGTTGAAGGTACCAGACTTTGATGGTGAGAAGGATGTTGAAGAATGGCTACTACAATTTTTACTGCATCCCTGAATGGGATAGAGTGAAAATTTGTTCAGTCCAGTTAAAAGGAACAGCTGCATATTGGTTTGATTGGTTGCTTAAAATCAGAGGAGGGTTTGAGCTGGGAAGAATTTTGTAATGCTATACAAATGAAGTATAGTCCATCCCAATTTATAGATCATCACATTGACCTCAAGTTGCTCAGGCAAGAAGGAACAGTGCAAGATTATACATTGCAGTTTCAGAAATTGTCTAAGAAAGTTAGTGGTCTCCCTGAAGCTTCTTTGATAAGTCACAGTATGTAGGAGGACTTAAGGAGGAGATCATATTTGAAGTCTTGGTAGCAAGACCAGTTAGTTTACCAGCAGTGCAAGTAGCTAAACTCTATGAGTCCAAGATATTAGCAGTAAAGAACGCCTATAAAAGTAACAGCTACCCAAGCAGAACCACTATGGCAACCTTACCTACAGTTCCTACAGCATCAGAAGGCTCAAAGGGTTTTCATCCTTACCTCATAATACTATCTAACCTGCAAAAATCAATAGGAGGAGAAATTTGGGACTGTGTTATACTTGTGATGAGAAATGGGTTAGGGGACATAAATGTAAGGAAAAGAAGCTGTTCAAGTTAGTTACAGAAGAGGAGGAACTGGAGAATGAAGTGGAAGATACAGGGGTAGCATATAAAGGTGAATGGAAATCTGAGGGGAATAACCAAAGTTTGTTTGAAATTTCCCTACAGGCTATATCAGGCAACTTGAGTCATTCCACTATGAAACTAAGGGGTGTAGTTCAAAATAAGCCAGTTATGATCTTAGTGGACTCTGGACCCACAGTTTTATTGATTCAAATTTTAGTAAAAGAATATGCCTACCTATCACAGATAACATGTCTTTTGAAGTACAGGTGGCTAATGGGGAAAAAGTAATTAGTCAAGGACTATGTAAGGGAGTTGTCGTTAAGTGTCAACAAAAGAAGATAGTCACAGATCTTCTGTCCCTACCCATTGCTGGTTGCCAAATAGTGTTGGGAGCCAACTGGCTTAGCACCCTTGGTGATATAATTTGGAATTTCCAAGAATTTATGAACAATTAGGAGTTTTGCAGCAGTTTACAGGAGTTCAAGACACTGTGTTAGCACTAAGGGAACCTGAAAGGAAGGACCTGAGACAGAAGGGTCAGTTCTTCATCATTCAGTTATGCTCCATGGGCCTGCAAGAAACCAAGCTATCAAATAGCAGTGAGGAAGTAGCAACAGTGGAGTTGTTACAGAAATATGAGCAGTTATTTGTTGAACCCAAGGGATTACCTCCTCCAAGGCAGTTTGACATACAATTCCTTTGGTACCTGGTTCTGTACCAGTGTGCAATAGACCTTACAGGCACCCTAATATATACAAAAACGAAATAGAAAGACAGGTGCAAGAGATGCTAATTACAGGAATAATCAAGCCCAGCCACAGTTCATACCCATCCCCAATCATTCTTGTGAAGAAGAATGATGGCACTTGGAGGATGTGCATTGATTACAGGAGCTTGAATCAACAGACAGTCAAAGATAAGTTTCCTATTCCATTCATTGAAGAGATTTTTGATGAATTATATGGCTCCAGGTATTTCTTCAAACTTGATCTAGGAGCTGGATACCATCAAGTAAGAATGGCACAGGAAGATAGTCACAAAACTGCATTTAGGACTCATGAAGGACACTGTGAGTTCTTAGTGATGTCTTTTAGGCTCACTAATGCTCCTTCAACTTTTCAATGTCTTATGAATTCTGTTTTCAAGGACTTACTTAGAAAATTTGTACTTGTTTTCTTTGATGACATATTAGCGTATAGTCCAGATATTAAAAGTCATTATACACATCTAGAGAGAGTTTTCCAAAGACTGCAGGACCATCAATTGAAAGTGAAGAGGAGCAAATGCTATTTTGGGCAGAAGTGGGGTACCTTGGGCGCATCATCTCTGAGACAGGTGTAGCAGTAGATCAAGACAAAATCAAGTCTGTTCTGGAATGGCACGTTCCCAAAACTGTCAAAGAGCTCAGAGGCTTCTTGGGGCTTACAGCCTTACAGGTTATTATAGGAGATTTGTTAAAAACTATGGGGTTATAGCAGGTCCATTGACATTTCTCCTCAAGAAGAATTCTTTTAGTTGGACTGGTACAGCTCATAAGGCTTTTGAAGACTTGAAAATACACCTGACCCAACATCCTATTCTTGCCATGCCCGACTTTAGTGAAACTTTCATTTTAGAGTGTGATGCCTGTGGAAGTGGAATTGGGGCTGTGCTTATGCAAAGAGGGCATCCAATAGCCTATTTGAGTCAGAATCTAAAAGGGAGAGCCACTGTTTTGTCTACTTATGAGAAGGAGATGCTAGCAATCCTCCTAACAGTTATAAGAAGTGGAGCCAATACTTGTGGGGCAGGCAATTTATCATAAAAACTGACCACAAGTTCCTTAAATACTTGTTGGAGCAAAGGATTTATATTGATGTCCAATATAAGTGGGTAATGAAATTATATGGGTATAACTACAAGGTGGAATACAAAAAAAGGGGCATAAAACAAGGCTGTAGATAGCCTTTCAAGAAGAGAAGATGTGCAACTACAGACTGTGAGTGTAGTCCAGACTGATTGGCTGCAACAGTAAAAGGTGGCAATGAAAACTCCCCAATACTACCAAGAGCAGTTACAAAAATGGGAACAAGGGCTTCTTAATGCCAACAAGTACTCCATTAGGAGTTGGCTCTTGCTCTTCAGGTCATGAGCCTGATGAGTCGACCAATTCCTCTACCCCGCTTGCTGCTGCTATAGGTTGGCAGCGTTATTCAGTCTTCGAGACCCGGAGAGGGCGGCAACTTCACTTAAGAGGTAGCGAGACTGACCGCAATTGCAGGAATCGGTTCGACTCTCTTTCATTTCTGGTTGGAAAGTGAAATTCGTTTAGTACGAGATGGACCGCGCGAAGGGGGACTACCCTTCCACTCCCTCTGGTATGAACCAGAGTTGGTTCAAATCTCTTCCTTCCACCAGACAGACAGAAAGAATGAAATGATAGGTGAAAGAAATGGATATATTAAACCAACGAGAGAGGCGAACGAAGTGAGTCTTGCTCACCCGAAATCGGAAAACTTGATGTTAGCATTTTTCTTTTCTTTGTATAAAGAAGGAACTCGATTTCTTTGGTCGACTTTCCCAACTCTCTTGATAGCGAGGAATCCAATCTGACTTGACTGGCCAACAAGGCCTCTGTTTGATCCGAAATGCCCCTTTTTGCCTCTCGCCTTCCGATAGCCGAGCAGCTGGTTCGCTCATGGGAAGGCACAAAAAGAAGATAGGACTCATTTCATGGTTCATCCTAGATTTGAATACATTACTAAATCAATCCCTTCCTGGTTTTTCTTTCATATCGACATTTTCTTAAGAATGTTTTTTGCTTTTTGTTTTTTTCCGGTTTTTTAAACCACTTTTTTGTTATTTTGTGTTAAAAAAATTTCATTTTTTTTAATCTTTTTTCCTTTTTTTTAGAATGATTTTTTTTTTTCATTTTTTAAATATTTTTTTGTTGTTTTTTTGGTTTTATCTCAGTTTTTTAATCCTTTTTTTTTCAGTTTTGTTATCCTTTTTTTTATTTCTTCCCCGGGAATATTTATATATTCACCAAACTTGGGAATATAATCTTCTAGGAAATTTAATTACCCGGAATTTGATTTCCGGGAATATAGAATTCCCGGCTATATAGTATTCTGCGTACAAAACGCCCCCTAAGAGTCTTCATAGTTCTGGGGTTGATTCATTTAGCGAAATTAGGCTCAAATTAAGTAAGCTTTATCATGGAAATCCAAACTCAAAAGCCCAAACGCATTCGAGTTGACTAATTAGCAAATCTGACTGCCCGGTTTTGGTTGGGGTGCACGAATCAGGTTCGGTCAAGATTTCATCCCAGAAACCATTCGACGCGGCCCATTCCCGCTTATGAAAAACTGAAAAACTTGATTTTAAATGCCCAAGAAGTATAACAGATACTTCAAAGGTCTTTTAAGAGAGGAAGGATTGGTGAAATTTAAATGTGTACAAAAAACTTATAACCAGGGAGCATCCATTTGAATGTTTATGTTGTAAATGAAAAGACTTCCTTTTTTTTTTCCGTTTGAAACCATCTTGTCAAATATGTCCACGCTCCTGCAGTCGTATTAGAACTAAATCTGAATTGAAGTTTTCGAACAGGCTCTATTGTTATTGATTTGCCTAAGGTGCTACTTGACAAGCTCATAAAGTGCCCGAAGGCCCATAAGCCCCTACGTGACTCGCATCATAAGCTTAATATTTCTTTTGCAAGATGAATCTTATTTCCAATGAATGGATATGCATTTGCACCTTACCTTCATAACTCAGATTACCTGAATTTGGTCTCAAGATTCCAGTGGTCTAGTATTTTTTCAGTTTCTCACCAAAGATTACTGTGGTTTACTTCTCGTTAACTTCCCAGTGAAGCCCACAACGATAGCTCGGTCCATGCTACAAAAGCCACCGACTCAAATCAGGTTTTCAGTCGAAGATGAAACTTTACACTAAAACATATTGTTGCAAGTACTAAGAATGTGGTGCATTGCCCCACGAGTCTCCCACTTACGCAGAGATTGGGGTTAAGATGCACAACTTTACCCCATATATAGACTATTATTCAGCACACTCTCATGGCCTCACCACACACTAACCACTCAATCTTCCATACGTGAAGAGGCTTTACACTCCGGAGATAGGACCAAAGTCTTCATGTTACCACAAAAGGCTCCACTAATTAGTTAGTTAAATATAATGTTTTAAACAGATTTACGTTCAAAGAGTATCAAAATTCTAAAACTATGAACTACATATACTTGGGTATCTAAACTAGGTAGCTCCCAAGTCTGATAAATGTTGTACTAGAACTGGCAGTTCTACACTGTGCACAAAATAAATTATATCTTCAAATTAGTACATAATTCTTCTCATGCATGCACTAACATAAATTATTATATACAGACAAAATTATTCAGCTCAAGTCTGACCCTGGTCATGTTTAATATTGTGATAATTTTACACTAAAAATCCTACAAAAATATTCATGACAAGTTTAACACTTTGTCCCTAATGCATGTATGAAGGCGAACATTATTTATGGTGTGCATATTCTCTGGTGCAAAAAGCCAAAAACTAGCAAAGCCACTTCAGGTATTGGCCATCATACTAATAATCTGATCTCTCCATAACCTAAACTGCTATTTCACAACCATATCCTTAATTTTCAGAAAATTTACTGTAGGATAAGAAAATTCTTAAAAATTAGTAAAAACGATATATGTTTTGAAAATTTGGATTTACGATAGAGTACGACAGACCATCTGTCGGAATTTGGAGTCATGCCCAAATTCCGACAGGCAGTCTGTCGGAATTTGGGCATGACTCCAAATTCTGACAGATGGTTTGTCGGAAATCCGACATAGCCGGTCGGGGGGTGCGCGGGTTGGGTTGGTTCAAAATAAAGACGGTTTAATAGGGGTTGGTGAGTTGGTGGTTGGGTGGGGGTGGGGAGTTAAAAGTTGCTGTGATGTGCAGGACGAGCAAACCGAGAAGAAGAAGAAGAAGAAGAAGAAGAAGAAGAGGAGGAGGAAGAAGTAATGGTTAGTTTAAATTTTTTTTAATTATATTTATTATTCATATTCTAAGAAGAAGGAGCGAAGTGTTTATGGTTAGATTAATTTTTTAATTATATTTATTACACAAACACTAATGCTCACCCTAACCCAAAAAATTGTATCCTAAGACTAATCTTGAACCTAATCTAGACCCCAATCCTAACTTAAACCTAATTTAGACCCCAACCCTAACCCGTAAACTAAAACCTAACCTAATCCAAACCTTAACCCTAATATAAACCCAAATCCTAACCTATCCCACTCTTAACCTTTTCCTAATCATATTAAAAAGTTTACTAATAACCTTAACCCCCTAACCCTAACTCGTAAACTAAATCCTAACCTAATCCAAACCCTTACCCTAATATAAACCCAAACTAATCCTACCATTAACCTTTATCTTAATCGTATTTAAAATCCCCGATATAATCTTAACCGTAACCTAATGTAAACCTTAATCTTGATCCTAATGTAGATCCTATTCATGACTATTTAAATACGTGTTTTGACAATCATCTTTTTACAGATGGCTAGCCAAAACGATGGTCGTATACCAGGGGGGCCAACTACATAATTGATTAAGCAGCAGCGCGAGTCGCACATTTGTAGTCTGATATTTACTGGAGAGGTATATTAAAATTTAATTATGTTAGTCAATAAAATTTACATTTTATAGGTTTAGTAATAACATAGTTCGTATGTGTTATATATAGCTATGTGATTATAAAAGGGAAGTGCGGTGTCGAGAACACAATACATGGCGCTATGAGGGCCAACTTGGTTTTTGGAAGCCGACTAGTGACCAAGAAGCTTGCACGTATTTGGTTTTCAGTACCTTAATTAAATACGTTTTCTACGTCACAATAGAGACTTGATCCTCAGTCTAGTAGAGCGCTGATAGCCCGGACGAAATACGTTCCAGCTATCTTTTGGAGAAATGACTATTGTCCTTAAAGATGTTGCAAACATTTTAGGTCTACATATTACAGGTGAACCTATAATATTTGATGAGTCATATTCCGCTGAGACAACGATCATGGAGTACCTAGGTGTGGAGGCACCAAAATTGAAAGGCAAAGGCTTAGTGTCGTATACATGGCTCCGTCAGAATTTTATGCACATAGATCGTATTGGTGACGAAGAAATCTCAGTTTATGAGGAACGGGTAAATATTACATTTATAGTTAATATTTATGCACATAAATTATATATCAATTTAGTTTAGCTAATATAATTTTTTTCATATTTTGTTCAGGTCATTGCTTGCACCAGAGCCTATTTAGTAGGCCTTATTAATGCATGTACACATGGAAGAAAAGTATGATACCACTTTAAACATGAACAATAGTTTTCATTCAAACGAATAACATATGTTCTATTTGTTTTACGATCTAATATTTTAAACAAATGACCTACTATACGTAACATTTTCAGCTGATGATTTTCTTTTGTGATATGAGCCATCGTTTTTAACATCTTCGAACAAGAATTTGTTTCAAGATCTTCAGCTTGTTGTCTGTTCTTGTCCTGAAGTGTTATAATCTTGGCTCGAATACCATCAAGTAGTGTTGTTATTGGTTTATCACGAAAATTTTTAATCCAGTTATTGAAACATTCAGCAAGATTTGACGTGTTAATATCTAGTCTTGGACAAGAAGAATAAGTTGTAATCCAGTGTGAGAAAACACGATTTTCATCATTTAATCCAACGAACCAATTGTAAACATCTGCGTTTTCAGCTTTAATTATTTCCAAGCAATTATTTGCATCTGTTTCATTATAACATCTTGCAAGATAATCCAAACTACGTTGAAAATCTTTGATCTACATATCGATTTTAAATTTTCTTTAAAATGTTGAATACAAAAAAATGAGACGATTCGGAAAAAATAGTACGCATGGCATTTATCAATCCTTTATGTTTATCCGATATAAAAGAAATTGTATTCCACGCATCAAAATATCTTTCAAAATATATTCTTAAACCGTTTAAAAACCAAGTCCAAGAATCAGTGTTTTTACTCTCAACAACAGCATAAACAATTGGATATAGTTGATAGTTAGGATCATGAGCACAAGCAATAAATAAAATACCTCTATATTTAGAAGAAAGAAAAGTAGCACTAATACTAATCACAGGTAAACATCCCCTTAGAAATCAATCGATGCATGCCTTGAAACAAATAAAAATTCTTTCAAACCTATTATTTTCTGTAATCTTCATAAAACATTGGCTACCTGGATTTGTCTCAATAATTCTAAGACCAAACTCTTCGAGACTACTATATGCATCAATATATCTACCATTTATTTCGGATAGAGCAAGTTCTCTAGCTTTCCAAGCCTTACAGTATTTAATATGTATTCGATGTTCCCTAAATATATCTTTTACAACATGTGATGGACTATACGACTGATTATCTCGAATTTTATCAATAATATGATTTTTAACTCATACAGTAGTAGCTAATTGATGACAACCAGTTGTAAGTCCACCTAAACAAGAATGAATATTTTCTAGTGTAGCAATAGAAAATCTTTCGCCTCCACCAATGGCTTTAGCGTATACTCTCCAATGACAATTTGAACTATTACATTTATATATAATCCCAGTAGCATTATTTAATGTAGTTGAACAAGTAAAATTACGTTTAATTGCTATATCACTAATAAAACTTCTAAATTTAGAACGATTCTCAAATTGTTTTCCAATAAATAATTCAGGAGTGCTAAGGCTATCAACAGAATCATCAAATTCATCATCTAAATTTTCAATTAGATCATCACTATTTTCATCATCGTTATTACCATCATCTACTATATGTTCTTCTTCAGTAATTGGAATAACTTGGTGAGAAGAACTAGGACCAACGTTAAAATTTACATTACAAGCAGGCATATTACTTTCATTATTATTTCTTGATGGGGGCGGAGTGACAGATATTAATATACGGTGATTGTGCATTCACTTAAAGAATAAATTTTCATGCTTCTTCACTATCTACATTTATACAATTAGATACGAAAATATGTACTAATATAAATTCGTAATCGATAAAATATTGATCAATAATTAGATTATGTAAACTAAGAAACGAAATATTTCGATCAACTAAAAGAACTTGAGTTAAACCTCCTTCATAAGCTAACCCATTTAGTACATCTCCAAGCGAGCATAGTATTGTTAGATTTTGATCCATGCTGACAACAAGATGATCTTTCAAATGGAGGTAGGACGAGAGGAGCTTCAGCTTTCAACGAACTAGAGAGCTTCTTACTGAATGAGAGAGATTTTGAAGGAAATAAAAAAAATTTAGAGAAGAAGTTGCTTGCTCTGATACTTATACATAGCATTGTGGTTTAATATAACCGTTGGAATTGGAACGTTGGAATTGAAACGTTGGAGAATCTTACAATTGGTTAAAACCTCAATCCAACAAACAAAAAATAAACCAAATCGAAAAAAACCAAACCAACTCAAACATAAAACCAACATCACACTCAACTAAAACATAAAACCAAAAAAACCAAACCAACTCAAAAGAAAAGAAAAAAAAAACCAATAAGCCAACCAACCACCAACCGAGAGTGCTCATTTTCAGCCACATTGTTTGTCGGAATTTGAGTTTTGCACAAATTCCGACAAACCGTTTGGCGGAATTTGAGTTTTGCTCAAATTGGCGGAATTTGAGTTTTGCTCAAATTCCGACAAACCGTTTGGCGGAATTTGAGCATGTTCATTTTCCGCCAAACGGTCTGTCGGAACGTATCATTCTACCTAATTTCGACAACATGTTATCTTATAGCAAATTTTTACTAAATTCTTATCTGTACAGTAAATTTTTCGCTTAATTTTCAATATGAAGTTAATCCTATAACGAATTGAGTGTCATCTACATCACTATATGAAACCAATACGTCCAAACTGACATAATCCAAGTGAATTCGAGTTTTGTAGTGAAGAAAAGATAAGCCAGACAACAGTAGCAGAAATCTCTGAAGGATAGCTTCATAAAGAAGAGAATACCTCTATTCAGGTGGCAGCAATGCTATCTCAATTTCCTGGAGAGACTTCCCTTTGGTTTCCACCACATTTCTCTTCACAAATGCTGCTGCTATCAAGCAAAAGGTTGCAAATATGGTGTACAGAACTCCAGCACCTAGAGTTTCCAATAACCGCAAAAACAACAAACCTACAAAGAAATTGACCACCTGGAGAAATGACAAAGCCATCCTTTAGTATGAATAGTACTGCAGATAAGTTTAAGAACACAAAAATTAACATGAATAATTCAATACTGGCTTCAAGTCCAATCGACACTTAGCGCATACAAACAGGTTAAATTTTATAACCAAAAAATCATGAATATATTATTTGGATGACATATTCTAACCTTAACTGAGTACTTTGGTGTCCTGATTAAATACAAGTAAATAAATCTACACTGGATTTTTAAAAATATTTTCCATGTCGAAACGAAGTATACATACCCAATGGACAGACATACATACAGCCATAGCCTTTGCTCGGATCTTGTTAGGAAATATCTCAGATAAAAGAAGGCCTGGGACTGGACCAGCTCCTAATGCAAATGCCAAAACAAACCTGCAAAACCACAACTTAGCTAGAAACCAAGTGATCATACAAACAAATCTCCTTTTACTTCTCTTTAAGACTTAATGAGGGTAACTGCACAGATGGCATCAACCTTCTCTGAGCTTTTATATTGATATCAGTAACAAGCAGAGGTCCTTGACTCATGGCAATAGGATAAACATGAGAATTAATTACAGTAACTGCACTGGATTTTTCAGAATGCTTGTACACTGGAGGCCTCAATAACCACTATATAGAGTATAAACAAAGGTGGTCTTGTTTTTAGAAAGAATACGATACTTGAATGACAACTACACAACTGTTGTGAAGTTGTGCTAGTTAACTGAAAATTTCCTAAATGAAGCTCTGGGTGAGTCATACCAATTAGAGGTATAATAAAGCAGCTAAACCTTGCCCCTCAACCCATTCCAGATCAAGTTCAGTAGGAAACAAGAGAGCTAAGCTCGAGAATCATGCGATTGTTGCATAAGTCAACCCCAATAGCATCCAATTAGTGCATGATAAAGCATAAGTTGCTAGAGCTAAGCCTGTTCTGTCCATTGCAGGTTCAGTTTAAATAGGAAGTAAGAGAGCACAAGATCCGGTAATTACCACACAGATCAGCCCCAGGTCAGTCCCAAACAAATCTACTTATTTTGGTATGTTCCTAGGGAGAAAGCTCCAAACTTATTCATCTTAAAGAGTTTGAGATCCACAATGTGCAGGAAATTATGTTGGTACAATAAACTGTGGCAGTAATCATCCTACAAAATTTATATATTTCAGATTGGCCATGATAAATCACATAATAAAGAGGATTATATCAGAGCAACATTAGTTTCTTTTGTCTATAGCAGTATTTCATGATTTAGAAGCAAAAGTCAGTCGAACACTAGATGAGGTGTTGGATACAGTTGGTAGGATGAATTCTAATATATACTCCTCAACACAGCCGTAAGTGGCGTCCCACAAAGTTCCCAACTTAGATTTTCCCATTCCTGACAAGTGACGAGTGTTATCAAGCTGCCTGTATGTGGCCCTTCATGAGTTGTACTTGTAAATTTTCTGATATGTTGATGAATGACAATGATACACTTCAAACAGCTTCATAGTAAAGTTTCTGATATATTGATGAATGACACTTCAAACAACTTCAGATACTTGTATATATGACAGCTTTTAACTTGAGATATCGAAGCCCCAAGTTCTGTCTCAAGTCTCTAGTCTGAGCCCAACTCTAGATGTGAAAGTTGACACAAAAGAAAATACTAAGAGGGTAGTCAAAGTACTTACATCAATGTTCCCCCAACTGAGAGATACATAGTACCAGAACCTAGAAAATGAAGTCTTGCTGCAGAAGCCTGAAGCCCCATCGCCAAAGCCTGGAGAGAGTACGGTACAGAGTTATAATGAGAAAGAGCAGATCTGAAAGAGCGAGTCTCAGCCACGTACTTTACCATGCCTAGGAAGCTCCCAAACAGTAGAATCCTTCTTCCTAGCTTATCCATCAGAAGCATCGCTATAACTGATCCTGTAATGATAAAAATGATGAGAAGTCAGTGATTCCTAGGTGTTCCTCATTGCGCTACTAACAAAAGAGTTACTTCACCTGAAAGATTTGCAACTCCTACACATATGTTGGCAGTGTCTGAAGGCACCCCAGCACGTTTGAACACAATTGAAGAGAAGTAGAATAAAGCATTTATGCCTGATAACTGTTGTAATGCAAACAACATTGATCCAATAAAAACAACTGCAAAATAGAAACAAGGATTCGTGACGACGGATGGAACTTCCTAAAAGACAAATACATCTATTATTAAAGTGTAACAGTAAACTGATACAAAGAAGAGAAATAGGAACATAATTGTGTCAATAGCACCTTTGAAGTGACGACCATAAAACAGTTCTGACAACTTTACGCCCTCAGCATCATCCCCCCTGTCTGAACGTGATAATTCTGCTATTGCTGATTTTACATGAGGACCACCCAAAAGTTTTTCAAATTCAGCTTCCGCTTCAGCTACTCTTCCACGCTGGAAACTCAAGCGGTCATCATAACATATTTTTAACCTCACCACAACATTCAATTAACGAGTAGATCATAAATGCTAAGACTTCAAACTTGCATTCCAGTTTCCATTGGAGGGAACAACAAGGCTTCATGTGGATAAAAGTGAAATATGAACTTCATCAAGGAAAATGCTGTCCTCTAACAAAGTGAATCATGCAAACAAAAACACAGGCAGGAAACACGCGAGGTGGTGTTGGCGTAGGGCAGGTAGGGCCGCCGTCCGAGGCACCAAGATTTTGGCAGGCACCATAAAAATATTAGGTTCCTTTTCTTTTATATATAACCTTTGGTAGTATTTTAAATATTAGTGGTCACACAACATAACAAATGACTAGTCACCGAAGTTGGGTTCCACTTACACCTTCTATGTAAAAGGGCATGAGTTTGAGGCCTAGTGACCCTCTATTTCGAAAATTTCAGGTAAGGTTCATGTCCCCCCCGCTAGGTGTAACTTATTTTTCTTATCAAAACATTTCCCACGCACCGTCGGGGTCATATATATATAGTCAGCGAAGTTGGGTTCCACTAACACCTTCTATGTAAAAGGGCACGAGTTTGAGGCCTAGTGGCCCTCTATTTCGAAAATTTCAGGTAAGGTTTATGTCCCCCCCCCCCCCCCCCCCCCCCCCCCCTCTTTTATTTTTCTTGTCAAAAAAAATTCCCACGCACCGTCGTGGTTATATATATATATATATATATATATATATATTGGAAAAAGGGTAAATTTTATTCCAAGATCAACTCAAGAAATCTTACAAACATCCATAATCTACAATCCATTTAGGGTGCCATAGCGCTTACATCAAAATCAATATTATGAAGAATTCCTATAGGAGGGGTGGTTAGCCCCTCGAAGATGCGGCGATTCCGTTCCCTCCAGACATGCCAGACAGAGGCTGCAAGCCATAATCTGGCGGTCTTGAACCATATCTGCCCCCTCCCTCTACGGTCTCGGATCCCGGTGATCATTGCTCCAATCTCTCTGCCGGCGTCACATCCTCCCAACGCTCTACGGCACTGCTCAGCCCAGATATACCAGGACACTTCGCACTCAAAGAACAAGTAGCTCATGGATTCATTGATAACTTCACAAAGTATATACTTCGGGTTGGGGACTTGGATTCCAAAGGAGATAAGTCTGCCCCTCGTCAGCATTCGTCCAAGCAACAACCGGTAGACACACAATTGCATCTTGCGGGCTAGCCCCTTGCACCAGATGAAGTCGTAATCTGCGCTAATAGGATAGGTACATCGCACAAGGTACACCCCCCCTAAAAAAATTGTGTTAAATATTGTGTGTGTGGGGGGGGTAGGGGGGGGGTTACTAATAAATTTTGAAGTGGGAGGGGTAACTCCATTTGCATTAGCAAATTAGTAAATACAAATAACTCATATATATTCAGTTCAAGGCACGACCAGAAAAAAGAGCTTCGCTTGGTAGTATTTTAAATATTAGTGCTCACACAACATAACAAAATGACTTGGTCACCAAAGTTGGTTTCACATACACCTCCTATGTAAAAGGACACGAGTTCGAGGCCAAGTGGCCCTATTTTTTTTTTCAAATTTTTCAGGTAAGGTTTATATCCCTCACGGACTAGGTGTAACTTAGTTTTCTTCCCTCGCACGGTCGAGGTATATATATATATATATATATATATATATATATATATATATATATATATAGGCATGACCAAAAAAGATAAAGAGCTTCGCTCGGTTGCTCCTACACCGACGCTTACTTTCCCTTCTCTTAAGTCTACAACAAGTAGGAGAGGCACGATTCGAACCTACGTAGAAAACCTCAAAATATTTATATTGTCGCCTTTGACCACTCGGGCTTTGGGGAACAGTGATTGGTTCCGCCTATTCCCCTCTTCTGTGGCTGAGGGGCTACCTGCGGGGACCAGTGACCACTCGCCGATCCTGGTGCGCTTCGTGGAGAGTCCCGGATGGAGAGCCCGTCCATTCCGGTATGACAACAGTTGGTTCCTATCGGCTGGCTATGAGGAGACTGTGGCGGGAGGACTTGGCCAGGAGGCGGTCGGCACTGCCCAGTTTTGTATGGTTCACAGGCTGAAAAACGCCAAACGCGCCATCCGAGACTGGGTGAGGGCTCTTCCCCGGACCTCCCTACAGGAGAAGGAGGCGGAGTTGAGAGACCTGCAGGCAGAGCTTCAGGGCGACATGTTGAGTGGGGAGATGGCGGCTAGAGAGAAGAGTTTGGCTGCAGAGGTCAACACCTTGAGGCTTCAGCAGGAGATTAGTGCGGCCCAACGGGCCAAATGCTCTTGGCTCAAGGATGGGGACCGTTGCACCAAATTCTTCTATGATGTCATCCGGGCGCGTCAGCACCGGAACCGTATCCAGAGACTGATTGGCAGGGACGGGCGCCTTGTGACCGACCAGGTTGCTATCCAGGAGGAGGTTGTCCAGTTCTACTCTGAGCTCTATCATCAGACGGACTATCCCTCGGTTTTCCCGCAGCTGATTACGAAGACGTTGATTACGGAGTACGGCAATAGTCTCCTTATGGCCCCTATCCGGATGGCGGAGGTGGAGACGATTGTGATGCAGGCTGATGCTTCCAAGGCTCCTGGGCCGGATGGGTTCTCCAGTGGTTTCTACAAACGCCATTGGAATACACTCAAGGCCCCGGTCCTTCCGGCTGTTCAGGAGTTCTTTGATACGGGCAAGCTCCTGAAGGAGCTAAACCACACCTTCCTGACACTTGTGCCCAAGAAGGAGGGGGCGACATCTCTTGCTGACTTTCGACCGATTGCTTGCTGTAATTATTTGTATAAAATAATTACTCATCTTATGTGCAGGAGGATGGAGGATGCTATGCAGGGTCTGGTGTCTCGGAATCAGGCGGCCTTCATTAAGGGGCGGTCTATTGCGGAGCATAGCCTGCTGGCTCATGAGCTGATCCGGGAGTTCCACAAGCCTGGAGGGATGAAGGCATGTGTGAAGCTCGACCTGAGGAAAGCATACGACACTGTCAACAGGGACTTCCTCTGTCATTTGATGGCTGCGATGGGCTTCTCCGCGACTTGGGTGGATAGAGTCAGAGAGTGCATCACCTCTCCTACTTTCTCGGTCCTCATCCAGGGTATCCCTTACGGGTTCTTTGGTAGCAGCAGGGGGCTTCGGCAGGGGGACCCGCTTTCCCCCTACCTATTCACCCTTGTGATGGAGTATTTCACATGTTTGATGGACATCGCGGTACATCGGGAGAGGATTGTACCGATATACAGCAGGGTCTCCCCGGTGGTCTCTCATCTCATTTATGCAGATGATCTTTTGGTCCTGTTGAGGCCTTCCATGCGTGGGATGAGGGAGCTTGCGGCAGTGATGGAGGAGTTCGGACAGCTATCGGGCCTTCGGTTAAACAGGGACAAAAGCAAAGTCTACTTCAGCAGCTCTTGCACTTTGAAGGAGGAGCGGGCCTTGGAGCTTGGGGTGGAAAAGGGGGATCTCCCGGTGAAATATCTGGGGGTGCCCCTTTCCGTCAACTACGCGAAGGATCGTGATTGTCAGAGTCTGGTGGATTTTGCTCAGAGGAGGGTTGAGGGCTGGCAGACGGCTGGCCTATCGTTTGGAGGGCGTATTGAGCTGGTTCGCTCAGTTATCTCTGCTATTGCGCTGTTCTGGCTCCAATCGATTATGGTCCCTTTGGCTACTATCCGAAAGATTGAGGGCATATGTGCCAAGTTCATCTGGCATGGCGGGATTCATGCCCTCTCTTGGGAGCAGCTCTGTCGGCCCAGGAAAGAGGGAGGTGTGGGTCTGCGATCACTTGTTTCTGTCAGGGAGGCGGCGGGGATCAAGCTGGCATGGAGGTTCCTTCAGGGTGATTCTCTATGGTCGGCCTGGATGACTAGTCGATATCTCCGGGGCAGAAACTTCTGGGTATGTGAAATTGACAACAACTTCTCTGTGTCTTTCAAGCATATCCTGAGGAACCGTCCTGTCCTTCGGACGGCTTTGCGGAGGAGGATGAGGGAGGGAGGGGAGACGGACCTATGGCTCGATCCGTGGATCTCAGGTCAGTCTCTCCTGGAGATACTGGGCCCCCAGCGGGACGGCGTGGCATACAGGGGTCTGACGTGTAGGCACATCATCCGTGGTGGGGTCTGGAGGCCAGAGGAGTACCGTCTCACTGCTCCGTTAGGGGAGGAGATCAGACAGGTGCAGATCACTCCTACGGCACTGTCTGATGTCTGGATTTGGGCCCCTCCTGGCCGCTCGGTGGGTGCAGGGGAGTTCCGATTTAGCAGCTGCTACGACCTTGTCCGCACTCACTTCGATGATATTGAGGAGTTCGATTTTGTCTGGGGGAAGGGGCTAGCCAGGAAAATGCAACTGTCTGCATACAAACTGGTGATGGGCCGGCTGCTTACTCGGGACAGATTGCTGCGGTTCGGGGTTTCTGTCCCTGACCCTAAGTATGTTTTGTGTACGACAGAGACTGAATCCATTGGGCATCTGTTCTTTCAGTGCCATGTGACGTGGAGCATCTGGGCAGAGCAGAGCCGGAGACACTTGGGAGGGGTTGGAAGGGAGCGTGACTTCAGAGAAATCCTTAAGTGGATTGGGAATTGCAGGGGCAAGGAGCAGAGCTGGGCTAGGTGTGCTAGATTGAGACTTGCTGCTTCAGTTTGGCATGTCTGGCGGGAGAGGAACCGGCGCATTTATGAGGGACTATCCACCCCACTGGTGGGCATACTTCATAACATTGAGTCGGATGTACTAGTAATGTCCCCCTGAGCCGGGATTGTATCTCTATGTTGTAACCTTATTGAGATGATGGAATAAAATTTACTCTTTTTCCAAAAAAAATATATATATATATATATATATTTTATATATATATATATATATATATATATATATATATATATATATATATATATATATAAGAGATGGGCGAACGGCTTGGAGCACAGGGCGATCGGCTAGGGTTTCGCGTGGCCCTCCCCCGCGGCCGCCGGATCCCCTTGCCGACGGGGAGCGGCCATCGGAAAGGAAGGGCGGTGCCCCCCCAGGCGGTAGGGGGGGGGGCAGGAGCAGAATCGGGGGGGTCGGGCGGACCCCCCGACGCCGGCGCGCGCGGTAGCTCCCCCCCAGGCGGTGGTGGTGGTGGGGGGGGGGGGGCGGGAGAGCACGGGGGGGGGGGGGGGCAGGGGGTCGGGTGGACCCCCTGGGTTGTCGAAGACCCCCCCAGGCGGTGGGAGGGGGGGCGGGCACAACGGAAGGGGGGTCGGGCGGCCTCCGTTCGGTGACGGGGGGGTCGGACTCACTGCGGGGTGGCCCCATTGCTCTGAACTTTGAATTCGGAGCAGGTTCAGGATCTCTGGGGAGCCAAACGGAGGGAGGTGGATGGACGACGATTACGCGCCGTCGTGTGTCGAAGACCGGGGGGAAGACGGGAGGCGGACAGGGTCAGATTAGGGATCGCCATCCTGATAGCCGTCAGAACGGGTCAGGGTCTCGGCCATCTGGCCGGGGTCCGGGGGTGTCTGCTGGGAGATCAGTGGGTTGGCGGCCAAAGGCGACTGCGGCGGCCAAGGGGAAGAGTAAGGTGGTGGATCTGGATGTTCAGGGATCTGGGACTCCTCGACCGGAGGTTGCCCCGAGGCCTCTTGGGACGTCCACTCGTCCTGCTAGACGGTCCTGGGCTGAGATCTGCAAACCTGTGGGGCCGAAAACCCCCACATCGATGGAGTACGTTCTGCCGATCAAGGCAGGGAGGGATTTCCGGCCCTCGTTTCCTGCGGAGGAGATCCAGAATGTGACAGCATACTGGAAGAATACCCTCGTCCTGTATGTCTTAGGCAACAAGCCTTTCTACGGGCAGATCCGGGGTTATGCAGCGCATGTCTGGCAGCCTAATGGGAGTATGTAGTTCTATGTCCGCGAGAACGGCTTCTATTATGTGAAGTTCGGACTGGCGGAGGACGTCGCTAGGATCCTCCAAGGCGACCCCTGGACGTTCGACGGCAGACTGATCATTCTCAAGGAGTGGACCCCGGAGCTTCGATGTGAGCGGAAAGTTCTAAATGCCATACCTGTATGGATTCGCTTCCCTGGGTTCCTGGTCAGGTTTTGGAGCATACCTTTGTTGATGCGGCTGGCCAGCTTGGTGGGCACCCCGATCAAGGCAGATGAAGCTACTGCCTTTCGGTCGCGGTTGATGTACGCTAGGATCTTTGTGAAGATTCGGGCAGGGGAGAGCTTCCGAAGATGGTGGAATACGAGATCCCTTCTGGGGAGGTGCTTTCCCAGAAGGTGGAATGTGAATGGGTTCCACCTACCTGTTCACGCTGTTCCTGCTTCGGGCATCTGGCCAGTACGTGTTCGGAGGTTGGTCCTCCGGTGGAGCCTACTATCCCTCTTAGTGAGGCGCCAGAAGCTCCCTGCGATATGGATCTCAGAGATGATAGTTGAGCGGAGGTCTTGGAGGGGGAGGTTACTCTTCCTGTGAGTGATGGTGGTTTGAGCCTCGTTGTATCTACTCAGCTTGCTTCCACGAGTGGGGCGATGACCACTTGCCAGGGGCTGAGTAGTATAGTTACTAGAGGTATGGTGGCGTCGGAGATTGAGGCACGAAGGGATGGCGGATCGTCTGGAGGGCAGGTTTACTGCAGGAAGAGACGCGCTGTCGGCCTGTTGAGGGATGGCCCCTCCAGGGTGGTGGGACATACTACTGACAAAGAGGAGGCGGTGTGTGTTGACAACCCTGCCTGAACGTTGGTTCTATCTCAGGTCGCTCCCCAACAGGCGGTTCCGACTGGGATGGAGGAGGATTCTTTAGCGTCGGATGCGGTACTTTCCCCAAGTGCTGATCCGAAAGTTTTCCAGGAGGACCCCACCTCTCATTAATTAATGGCTATTATCGCCTGGAGCTCCCAAATTTGGTAGGAAGGGAAGGTCTTGATATATCTCCTCTCCTCCCAGATGCTCCAAACCCTGAACCTGAACATCGCCTGGAACCTGGATGAATGAGCGACAGCTGCCTCCCAGCAGATCTTTGGGATTGTCGTCTCATAAAGTTCTTTATCAGAGGTGCAAATGAACACCTCGTGAACAAATCCTTTATTGATCTGCAATATCATATTTACAATTTCCTGGAAACAACATACCAGGTGAATATATCCGTTAGGAGAATAAACAATCTCCATGCCTTCAAAATACTTAGTGATCTCAGAATCATCTAAGCGTTTGAAATAAGCTAAGAGACGGGCCTCGTCGATTATCTGTTGTTGGTACATAGTAATCATGCTTTGTACCATACCCTCGGTCTCCATGCACTGTGCATACCATCATGCAAATTACTATTTATTGTTACAAGGGAGTCAACAATGAAATTATAAATCTCATTTTCAGGGTTATCTACAGAAGGAAGATGAACAAGGTGTTTATATCCTTGTAGATTATAAGGACAATGGTGGTTGTCCGCATAAATGCGAAGTTCGGCTTTCGCCTGAATATTATCTCCCATGGTGAGTTGTTCTTGAGTATATGAGCTATGGTAGGCTCTAGTATTTTTTAACAAAAATATTCTGAAATCTCTGTAATTGCTCGCTTTGACCCTTAATTCCGCGGCTTGCCATAGTTCCCCTACGTTCCTCGATAACACAGATCTAGGAACTACCGTGGCTTTCTGGCAGGGTTTGGCCTCGAACATACGACCACAAGCCGGAACTACCGCTTCACGGAATTAGAGCACAGCTTTGGTTCGTTTCCTACACCAAGCGTAAGAGCTACTGCACACATCTCAGCGTTATTCTTGTTAAAATAACTAGAGTTCCTATCATAGATCCATACTCAAGAACACAAGTTTACTCAAACATAATTAAAGAGTAAAAGAAAGAAAAGAGAAAAGAGCGAAGACTTACTATAAACCAGCAGAGAAATTTTATTGAAACTGGCTCTGATACCAGATTAGTACAGCGGAACACAACAAGTAGAGAACACTCAGAAGAAATATTACAAAGACTCTCAAATCCGTTGGAACGTTGTAGGTGCAAATCTTATCGTCAATCTCACCACGCTGGGCTGCGGGTGGAAATTTATCGGCTAGAGAGACATTAAAGGGGACGCACGGAATAGATCGGCCATCAATGTCAAAATAATGATGATTAAAGGGAGGATAATGCCGGAGGTTATCCATGCCAAGTAAACAATCATTATCAAACTCATTTGGGAGTAATCTAAAAGTATATTGGTATGTTTTAAACATTCCATGTATATTTGGGATTTGTACATCAACTAGTGCACCAAAATTGACAGAGATTTGTCTTTCCATAAAGTCATTTAATCTACAGGGACGATCAAGTTTGTAACGTAGATGTTCTAGTATGAACAATTCCTGTAATAAACTAACTTCTGCTCCTGTATCAAGGAGGGCATGAATAGTTAGTTCCTTGTATCCAGGGATACAAATCGTCAAAGGTATAAAGATATGTCCCTGTGGGAAAGTTTTTAGATCAAGAGTTGTCTTGAGCATTATTTGTGTTGAGTAATTCTTCACAGTTAAGGGTATTATCAGCAAGGATAGAGGTATCTCCAGAGTCAGACTGGAGCCAGACATCAAGGTTAAATTGGTTCAATTGACCAAACTCCATCCCTACCTGATTAAGGGAGGTACTCATAATATCAAGATTAATCTGATCATCTAATGATAAATCAATATGATCCTTATTAGGATCCTGTTCGGGTTCAGAATCAGAGTCTAACTCGTAGATCCTGACTGCTTGGGAGAAGGTTACCCTTCGTTTCTGTTTATTTTCTTCGAGTAAATTTTCATTTGTACTGTTTTTGTAGAAATGAATATGCTCACGAAGAAGCCTTTTAGTTTGTTCCAGGTGTCGCATTACTATGGTTCTGTAATTCGATCTGTATGTCTCAGTTTTGATTATATCTTTAAAAAATTTTATTAAACACATCATTTTATATGCCTCGCAAATTTGGAGTGCATTATAGCTGGTTGCCTTTTTTATCCGGAGAGTATTTTTTATAGGGTTAGTGGTGCTTGTAGTCATTTAGGATAAATCAGAACTATTTTTCCCAATTCGGGGTAAAGGTGCGCTTATAACTAGATTATCTCTTCTGGATCTTTCATCCATTAAGAGTCTAGTTCTTCCCTCTAAAGGGGATTCACTAATACTAGCTCTATGGGAAGATATATCAGAAGAAGACGATGCTCTTCCTGAGTCTAGATGTCCCATTGAGTTAGATCGTGAAATTCTTACTGAATTAGAGGAGGATGCCTCAGCATCATGTGCTGAAGGTCTACTTCTACTTAAGACAGTAGAAATAGTATTGCCAGAAGCAATAAAATACTCAGTAGGTACTTCAAGTTTTGGTTTTAAGGATTTGACAAAAATTTGCATATCATTGTCAAGTCTTAAATGTTCTAATTTGACTAATCTTGGCTGTATAGTCTTTCCTATACCAACCTCGAATAGTTTAACTAAATGTTTGGGAGTAATGGATTTAAATGTTGGAGTATCGTTTAAAGCCATACAATGTTCCCATTGTATTCCCAAAACCTTAGAACCTGGCATAAGTTCTATGCCTTGAAGGTTTATGGATAGGGTACAAGTTTTTTCGATATTTTCATCATCCAAACTAATCGAAAAATCAGGATGAATATTTATTCCAAATAACCTGTTTACCAGGTTTGATTTTGCCCCACCAATAATACTATTAAGAGGGCTAT
This sequence comes from Iris pallida, assembly GCA_029216955.1. Taxonomy (NCBI): domain Eukaryota; kingdom Viridiplantae; phylum Streptophyta; class Magnoliopsida; order Asparagales; family Iridaceae; genus Iris; species Iris pallida. The sequence continues at coordinate 10,390,961 of JANAVB010039818.1, forward strand.
TTATGATACGTTCATCCATACAAACAACTAGTATGGGCGTATCGATTCCTGTTCGGAATAAACCGGTTATTTTTAATTGAATTAACCCAATATGGAGATATCGCATTCTAGGGTATTTCTTTTTTAATTTTTCAATTTTCTTTTTATCGAGAAGGCAGATAGAAGAAAAATCTTCTCCTCCGCGAAGCTCGATATTTCCTTGCATTCTTTCAAATACATAGGTGTGTTTATTTAGAAAACGAGACTGGAATGATATAGGTTTATAAACTTCCTTTTTATCTGAATGTGGAATGGCTTCTTTCAGCTTTTCCAAATCCTCGTCAGTGATTTCAAATTGTTCACCTTCACTTTGCTGGAGGCTAGAATTTGATGTTTCTTCTGACGTGAGTCTGTTCATATATATTCTGAATTCATAGTAATGCTCTTCAGGGTCTCTCCTGCTAGAGCCAATACTGGAACTAGAACCAGGTTGAGGAACTGTTTTTGGTGGAAGGGGCTCTTCCACAATAGGTAGATCTTCATATTTGTGTATTACTAGTAATCCAATGGGGTCACCACGGTGAATAACATAATCACCCTCATAAACTGTATTTTTAACTGTGATACATACATTATGTCTTGACACTGGTTCAATAAATCCTTGTGTCAAGAGTATACCCTTATTCGTATGTAACGGAACACTATGGATAACTCCATAATATCCGAGTGGTATAAAAATTCTTAGTCCGAGAAATATCTCGGCACTCCTGTATCTCTTGATACAAACATCCTCTTTTGAGTATAAAGTGTATCCTGCAGAAATTCTCTCTTTAATGGGAAGGATAGCTTTATCATCCAAAAGAGTAATACGTACTTGATTGTACGTTTTATTTATTGTATTCATATTTATCTTTAGATGTTCTATAACATTACTGAGGTCTTCTATTTCAGAAGAATTATCTTCTTCAGAAGATTCAGCAATAAACTCAATCTCATAGATAGAAGAGGCAGAGGTATTACTGCTCACTTCATCTATGGTTCCAATATGAATACCATATTCCTCAAGATCAGTTATGACCACGGATTGAATATTTTCCGGACATTCATTAGCAAAGTGTCCCTCTTTGTTGCATTTAAAGCATTTGCAACCCTTTTTGAATTTTTTTCTTTTCCGAAAATTCTTTTCAGTTCTAAACTTCTTCTTGAAGTTGGGTTTCCATTTATTCTTAGTGATTCTTCATCTTTTCTTACCAAAGGTTTTACCCTTTTTCCATGTCTTTTTTCCATTTCGGTTTCTGCCAAACAGGCGGACATCCGAATTGGAAGTTTACATCCTCGTCGTACTTGTTACAACATCTATAACCAAGTACTGAGTTTTTGATGAATTTATTCATCTGTGATGAAGCCTTAGCTTGCTCACAGGTTTCTTCCATGGTTCGCATACATGCTTTTTTTAGCATACCAGTTGTATGCACACCACCACGGATTTCATCATATTTAGCTTTAATAATATTATTCCATGGGTAGGGGATTTTGGTAAAAAATCCCTCCATCCAGAATTCTTTTTCTCTGACATTGTTTAAATGGAAAATTAATCCAATATATTTGGATACAAATTCTTCTAGCATACAGATATCACACAAAACCATTTTGTGTAATATTTTATTATAGTTTTTTGAAGCAGTAGAACTTTCTCCTGTAAAATCAGCTAGGAGTTGCTTAACTAGCACATCCAAAGCTGCATATTTATCAGGACTAGCCTTAATAGCTTCAATAGCCGGAGGATTTAATAATTCAAAGTTTCTCAACCAAGCTATAGCATCACCTTGCCAATGACTAGTGGCGTAATGAATATATCCTTCAGAAGTAATGTCAGCGGGAAGTAAGTATGCCATCCCCTGCATCTTCTGAGTCCAATTGGATAGATATTCTCCGATTTGTTTATGTGGAACATTTTCTAAATTCAAGATCAAACCATCAGACAAATATCTTTTATCTTGATGGAAAGCTTGCTGGGACGAATGTAACTTATTCCAGTCTTTACGTCTTTCTTCTCTAAATTTTGAGGTATAGGGAGAGGTTTCCCCCAAAACAAAATTTGGATCTCGCATAATAACTTCAGGATTGGGTGGTATAGTCCCAACCTTAGTATGAGGTTCAGCCTCGATAACCATTGTATCGTTGCTACCCTGACCTTCCTCAATAGTACGAATATAGACTGGTTCTATATCGTTAGAGGAGTCAGAATCTGAACTTTCCGTATGCTTCCATTTAAAGAAGTCAATTGATTTAGCATGTTTTTCATAATAATCGTAAATGTGTTTACTGTCTATCTCTCCAGACAGTTCTTGTTGTTGTAACCTTAAAAAAGTTTTGTAGAAATTTTCATCAATTTCTTCAGTAGGAATAGTATTGGTTTCCTTTGAAGAAAGTTTCATCATGTTGATGTTGTTTGCCCAACGGCGTTTTTGAATTACCAGGGGTTTTGGAAGTTGTATAGTTGTTCTAGCAGGCTTGCTAGAAACAGTGTCTTCCATAGGAATTTTTCCTAAGTATTTAAGATCATTTCTGATTTGGATGATTTCTCTTCCAACCTCAGAAACATCTCTTTTGAGATTTTGCATACCATCATGCAAATTACTATTTATTGTTACAAGGGAGTCAACAATGAAATTATAAATCCCATTTTCAGGGTTATCTACAGAAGGAAGATGAACAAGGTGTTCATATCCTTGTAGATTATTAGGACAATGGTGGTTGTCCGCAGAAATGCGAAGTTCGGCTTTCGCCTGAATATTATCTCCCATGGTGAGGAGTTGTTCTTGAGTATATGAGCTATGGTAGGCTCTAGTATTTTTTAACAAAAATATTCTGAGATCTCTGTAATTGCTCGCTTTGACCCTTAATTCCGCGGCTTGCCATAGTTCCCCTACGTTCCTCGATAACACAGATCTAGGAACTACCGTGGCTTTCTGGCAGGGTTTGGCCTCGAACATACGACCACAAGCTGGAACTACCGCTTCACGGAATTAGAGCACAACTTTGGTTCGTTTCCTACACCAAGCGTAAGAGCTACTGCACACATCTCAGCGTTATTCTTGTTAAAATAACTAGAGTTCCTATCATAGATCCATACTCAAGAACACAAGTTTACTCAAACATAATTAAAGAGTAAAAGAAAGAAAAGAGAAAAGAGCGAAGACTTACTATAAACCAGCAGAGAAATTTTATTGAAACTGGCTCTGATACCAGATGAGTACAGCGGAACACAACAAGGAAAGTAGAGAACACTCAGAAAAAATATTACAAAGACTCTCAAATCCGTTGCCCCTCACTTACACACACCATACATATTTATAGGAGAGGGCGGTAGTACCACCGGTTCAACCGGTTAAGGTTTACCGGATCTTTTCTAACTTTAATAAAGAAGCTTTATTAAAGTTAGGGACAGCTCACCCACTTCGTGTATTGCAGATAAGAAGGAATAATACACGTCATCTGTCATTATTATGGGCTACTGCCTTTCGGTCGCGGTTGATGTACGCTAGGATCTTTATGGAGATTCGGGCAGGGGGGAGCTTCCGAAGATGGTGGAATATGAGATCCCTTCTGGGGAGGTGCTTTCCCAGAAGGTGGAATATGAATGGGTTCCACCTACCTGTTCACGCTGTTCCTGCTTCGGGCATCTGGCCAGTACGTGTTTGGAGGTTGGTCCTCTGGTGGAGCCTACTATCCCTCTTAGTGAGGCTCCAAAAGCTCCCTGCGATATGGATCTCAGAGATGATAGTGGAGCGGAGGTCTTGGAGGGGGAGGTTACTCTTCCTGTGAGTGATGGTGGTTTGAGCCTCGTTGTATCTACTCAGCTTGCTTCCACGAGTGGGACGATGACCACTTGCCAGGGGCTGAGTAGTATAGTTATTAGAGGTATGGTGGCGTCGGAGATTGAGGCACGAGGGGATGGCTTATCGTCTGGAGGGCAGGTTTACTGCAGGAAGAGACGCGCTGTCGGCCTGTTGAGGGATGGCCCCTCCAGGGTGGTGGGACATACAACTGACAGAGAGGAGGCGGTGTGTGTTGACAACCCTGCCTGGGCGTTGGTTCTATCTCAGGTCGCTCCCCAACAGGCGGTTCCGACTGGGATGGAGGAGGATTCTTTAGCGTCGGATGCGGCACTTTTCCCATGTGCTGATCCGGGAGTTTCTCAGGGGGACCCCACCTCTCATTAATTAATGGCTATTATCGCCTGGAATGTGAGGGGGGCATGTTCGCTAGGGAGGTGGAGAGAGATTTGTGGGGTGCTCCACATAGAGAAATGTGACATTTATGTTCTATTAGAATCCAAGATCAAAGGTGAGAAGACTCTTGCTCGGCGGACCCCTTCTCATTGGGCCCAACTGCACAACCTGGCTCTATGTGACATGGCCAGGATTTGGGATCGCTGGAACTCGAAGAATTGGGATGGTGACTTGATCTTGATGACGGAGCAGTTGATTGCCATCTCTTTCGTGAACAAGGGTGGATTCCGGTTCTTGCTGGGGGGCTGTCTACGGCCACAATGACAGAAGGAGACGGAAGTCCCTATGGAGCGACATCTCCCGACTTTCCTCTGTTGCTGACTCGTCGTGCCTTCCTCTTCTCTTGATCGGGGACTTCAATGCCCTTCTGCGTCAAGGGGAGAAGCTGGGTGGTCGTTCGGTTCCAGATTCTATCCTCTATGATTTCCAGAGATGCCTCCTGCTTGCGGAACTTCGGGGATTGTCTCGCTCAGGCATCATTTGGACTTGGCACAACAAAACAACCCATAACAGGGTGGCTTGTCAGCTTGATCGAGCTCTGGGCAACGGGGAGTGGTTCCGTCACTTCCCCAACACTTCGGCTGAGGGCATGGCTGCTGGGACGAGCGATCATTCCCCCATCATGGTTGGATTCACTGCTCGGTCTCTTGGAAAGTCCCGCCCGTTCAGGTATAACAACAGTTGGTATCTCTCGGAGGGCTACCGAGAGGCCGTCGCGGAGGGGCTTACTAGCGGTCAGGAGGGGACAGCTCAATTCCGCTTGGTTCGTCGCCTCAAGGCTACGAAGAGAGCTCTCAGGAGTTGGGTGAAGGGGTTGCCAAGTCCACCTTAGAAGATAAGGAGGTGGAGTTGCGGACCTTGCAGCAGGATATGCAAGCTGACATGCTTAATGGGGACCTGGCGGCTAGAGAGAAGGAGCTGATCGGAGAAGTCAACATCCTGAGGCTGCAGAAGGAGATTAGCTCGGCCCAGCAAGCCAAATGTTCCTGGCTTAAGGATGGCGACCGTTGCTCCAAGTTCTTCTATGATGTTATCCGGACAAGACAGAATAGGAATCACATCTCCCAGCTTCTAGACGCGGATGGCACTCTGGTGGGGACGCCGGCTGAGATCCAGGACGAGACTGTCAGGTACTATTCTGAGTTATATTTCCAGACTGACTACCTGTCTGTGTTCCCAGAGGTTGTTACGAAGAGGTTGGTGACTACTTATGGGAATAGCATTCTTCTTGCCCCTGTGACATTGGAGGAGGTGGAATCTATTGTCAAGGTGGCGGATCCCAACAAGGCTCCTGGTCCGGATGGCTTCAGCAGTGGTTTCTTCAAACGCCATTAGGACATTCTGAAGCATCAGGTCATGGAGGTGGTGCAGGAATTCTTCACCAAAGGGAAGCTTCTGAAAGAACTGAATCACACTTTCCTGACCTTGGTGCCAAAGAAGGAGGGAGCGAAAGCTTCTGAAAGAACTGAATCACACTTTCCTGACCTTGGTGCCAAAGAAGGAGGGAGCGACAGCATTGGCAGATTTCAGACCTATTGCGTGTTGTAATTATCTTTATAAGATAATTACGCACCTTATGTGCCTGCGGATGGAGGGGATCATGCAGGACTTTGTATCTCCGAATCAGGCTGCGTTCATCAAGGGGAGGTTGATTGCAGAGCACAGCCTCCTGGCTCATGAGATGGTGAGGGGATTTAGCAGACCCGAAGGGAAGAAAGCTTGTGTTAAACTGGACCTGAGGAAGGCGTATGACATGGACAATCGTGACTTCCTCTGCCATCTGATGACCGCCATGGGATTCGCTGGACACTGGGTTGCGTTGATCCGGGAGTGCATTTCGTCCCCGACTTTCTCTGTTCTCATCCAGGGTGTTCCTTATGGGTACTTCCAGAGCAACCGTGGGCTTAGGCAAGGTGACCCATTGTCCCCTTACCTGTTCACGCTTGTTATGGAATACTTTACTTGCTTGATGGATCTGGCAGTGCATCGTGGACGGTTGGTCCCTCTGTTTCGGAGGATGCCCCCCCCCCCCCAGTTACCTACCTTATTTATGCAGATGATCTGCTAGTCTTCATCCAGCCTTCGACGGAGGGGTTGCAGACGCTTGCGACTATTATAGAAGATTTGAAGTCCTTTTCGGATCTCCAGATGAACAGGGATAAGAGTAGGGTCTACTTCAGCTCCCTGTGTCCCCGGAAGGAGGAGCGAGCTGATGTGTTGGGTATCGCGAGGAGTGATCTTCCTGTGCGTTACTTAGGAGTGTCTCTCACAGTCAACTATGTACGGGATCAGGACTGCCACAGTCTGATGGAGTATGTCCAGAGGAGAGTAGAAGGTTGGCAAGCAGCCGGTCTGTCTTTTGGCGGACGCATTGAGCTGGTCAGATCGGTGATCTCGGCTGTGGCCCATTTCTGGCTGCAGTCCATCCTCCTCCCTGTGGCCACTATTCGGCGAGTGGAGCGACTCTGTGCCAATTTCATTTGGAGGGGGGGTATGCATGCGATCTCCTGGGAGCAGCTCTGTCGTCCCAGGAAGGAGGGAGGAGTAGGGCTCAGGCCGTTACTGGAGATTAGGGAGACTTCTGCGCTTAAGCTGGCCTGGAGATTCATCAGCGGGGGGTCTCTCTGGGAGGACTGGATGCACAACATATACGTGAAGCAGGGCAACTTTTGGACGTGTTCTACCGACAACCACCATTCAGTCACGTTCAAGACTGTCTTGAGACACAGGAGGGTGCTCAAGTCTGCTATCTGGAGGGTCATGAAGGATGGGTCGGGTACGGACCTCTGGCAGGATCCTTGGATAGATCGGCATTCGTTGTTGGACATCAGGGGAGCCCCGACTCATCAGGAGGACATGCGTGGTCTGACGTGTAGTCGCATCATACGAAATGGGGAGTGGAGGCCGGATTCTTATCGGTTCACTGAGGAGCTGGGTGGGATCATTATGTCTACAGCCATTGATCCGGCTTTGCCTGCAGATCGGTGGATTTGGGAGCCGACTGAAGCATCTTCGGAAACTGGAGAGTTCCAATTCCGTAGCTGCTACAACCTTATCCGGCGTACTTTCCCTCTGTGTTCTGATTACGAGTTCGTTTGGTGCAAGGGTCTGGCCAGGAAGATGCAGTTGTATGTTTACAAGCTTCTACTGGGCCGCCTCTTGACTAGAGATCGCCTGAGTTCGTTTGGAGTGCCGGTTCCGGATCCCAAGTGTGTGCTTTGCGATTTGGAGCCTGAATCTATAAAGCATATCTTCTTCGTGTGCACTCTGACATGGCAGATCTGGTCGGAGCAGAGTCGTGTATTGGGAGTGTGCGCCTCCGAAAAATGTATTGGGGACATCGTCACGGTGATCCGGGATAGCAGGGGTAGAGGGCATGACTGGTTTCGAACAGCCAGAGTTCGTCTGGCTGCTTCGGTTTGACATGTATGGCGGGAGCGAAACCGTCGGATCTTTGAGGGGCTGGTCACCCCTCCGGTTGGCATTCTCCATAACGTCGAGTTTGATGTAAATGTTATGGAGAACTGATGAGTGGGAGTCCCACTCTGATTGTATGTTGTAAGATTATGGCTTTTCCTTTAGAATAAAATTTACCTTTTTTCCAAATATATATATATATATATATATATATATATATATATATATATATATATATATATATATATATATATATATATATATTATTAATAATAATTATTATTATATATAGGAACACCATTTTTCCTTGCGTAGAGCACGTATAGAATCACGTAACGAATGATCTCTTAATTTGTGTCACTATTTAGTCTCATTACCATGCATCTAGTAGTCAAACAATGAAAGTTTAAATGTCTCCTAGATACACTTTACTAATACTTGGAAGAACCATAATCAGCCTTTTTTCCATTTTCCATCCATTTCTCTTCCTTTCATATTTTATGACTCGTCTCTTAATTCGAGTTGCACAGATCTCCTTTTCATTCCTCTGTATGTTAAAGATTAAAACCCTCGATACAAGGGTTAAAGCACGTGACAAAATGTTCATTGGGACAAATAAACAAGTGAAACAATAGAAATGAGAGCTTTATAAATGAGAAGTATAAATGAGAACACAACAATACCTGAGTATACAACAATATTTAATAACATTTGATCATGTTGAGAAGTTGGCTCAGCTTAATGGACTTAATTTTTTGAAGTGGTGGAAGTACATATTTATAGACAAGAGTGTGCTCACCTATGTTTTTTTCAACAAGGAACTAAAAAGTAAGAGCAAAACTAGAAAGACTCGAGGCTATATAATATATAAGAACTATATTCTACACTCCCAGCAAGCTGGAGCGTAGATATCAAGAGCTCCAAGCTTTTAAAAAATAAATAAAGATAAAGTGAACGATGCAAGGCCTTGTTGAGGATGTCGACAATCTGTGACGTAACATGAACATGTTGGGATTGAACCTCACAAAACTTGAACTTCCCTCAAATGAAGTGACAATCAACCTCAATGTGTTTGGTATCCTCATGAAAAACCAAGTTCTCAACAATTTGAGTAGCTACATGGTTATCACAGTAGAGAACAACATGAGGAGGAACAACAGTAAACAAACTCTACAATTGTGTTTGTTCGGAAACCGCGTGACCAATTGAGCAATATCCGGTTTCAGCAGAAGAGCAAGCAACAATGGTTTGTTTTTTCGCAAAAATAACAAGATTTTCTCCAAAGTATGCAAAAAAAAACACACGTGTTGAGTGACGATCATCCACCAAACTAGTTGATCAGCATCTACATAAGCAGTCAGTGACAGAATTGAGAAGGGTTGATAGCTAAGAACCTGGCCAGAAGATTTCTTCACATAGCTAAGTATGTGTTCAAACCGGTTTGTGAGCATTATTGTTGCGAATGATTTTAATCATACTAGAAAATCATATAGGAATTTGATTAATAGAAGTACAAAATACTTGCAGGATTATGGAGCAATCATGAAGAGGTCGTCGTAAGTCCAATCAAATTGCAAATAATAACCGCCAAATGTCGCCTTGACTAGCGTGAATCTTGTTGTGAGATCGTCACAACCTTCTTCCCTTGGAGGACACACTGGCGTGTCCAAGGATTTCGTCCACGGAACCATGAACGAGGAGCTTGTGCGTGGAGTTGTTGGCGTGTTGGACCTCGTTGTCAAGGACCACGATGTCCTCCCTCTCGTCACCCGCGATGTCTGGGTAGGAATATAGTGCCTTGGGCAGCCTAGAGCGACCGCTCTTCTTTTCCTTTGTCGTCATGAAGGACTTGAGCATGAGAGCATCCTTCCGAGAGTATCTTCTTGTCACGTCCCGTATCCCAGATTCAACGGTGACGTCAAGAACACATCCCCAGGCTACGCGCCAAATTCGCGATTGTCGTCCGTAAATCAGCAGAATGGAAAATACAAGGAATTACTACATTCATGAACACAACTTCAACTATATTATACATCAAGAGCAGGGGCGGCCCTGGCCCAGGGCAGGCTGGGCGACGGCCCAGGGCCCCCTGACGAAAGGGGATACCAACATAGAATTGTCTATAATAGAACTAGTATGTATCATGTGCCTATTTTTTAACAAAAGTTATTGTGGTATGGTGGTTACAATGCTAGACTTGTATTTATGAGGTCATTGGTTCAAGTCTTGACTACAACAAATTTTTGTTTTATTTATATTTTTTTTTACATTATGTATGAGGCCTATTTAGAAAATTTTGTCTAGGGCCCCCAATTGCTCAGGGCCGGCCCTGATCAAGTGTCTTTCTAAGAGTACATTAACTACAAGTCTATTACAACAAAATATTATACATACGGCTGACTACAAAATATTGGTTGCCGTCATTTGAGATTCTCCAGATCATCTATTCTTCGATATTATGTTTGTCATACAGAGGTAATGGTTCCGCAGGATCGTCATCTTCCCCTATGAACAAATACTAGGTCGCTTAGAAATGACGAGCAAGTCCTCAGTCAAGAACGGTTAAAGGAATGAAAATGCGATAGAGATTAGAAATAGATAATATATACCGAAATTTAGGAAATTAAACTTACCTTTATGAATATAAATTGAATTTCTCAATATTATTGTCCTTTTCTCATTGCATAGACACTTAATATGCATAAAAGAACGTGTATTTCCTAAATGAAATGCAAATTAGAGAACAACCCTTCCGAATATTCTCCTAACCAGCTTTTCCGACAATAATCCCGTATACCTGGGATCAGGCTGTGACTTGGTGGCACGGTGCTTAGAATCCGGCCCTGCCTCTCCTGGGCTTAAATGTACTAAGTCTCTCTTGGACCTAGAAAATCACCAATTTGATGTTGCTGTCGAAATTGGTGCAAATATCGGATGGCACGGAATTAAATCCGGCCCTGCCTCTCATGGGCTAAATGGATGGCACGGTTATTACAGAACCGGCCATGCCTCTCTTGGGCTAAGTGAGCTAAGCCTCACATACTCAATTCGTATGGCCCTACGAATGAGCTAATGTACTGATCAGCTTTGGTTTTATTATGCTGCGGAGCTGTATAGGTGATATTCGGATTGTTCTCTCTCCATCCAATGCTTTCTATCTAATTATTACAATCACTGTATTTTATTACCATTATCTCATTAATAGAAAATTTATCTATCTAAGATGCTAAGTTGCATCTTGCATATGTCCGTTTTGAATGGTACTTAGAAATCATTTATCCCAAATTGGCGTTTAGCAGGATAATATACTCATATATTTTTACAGAACGATATTATAGAGAGTTTAATCTAAATTGTGCCTACGTGACACGTGTCATGTGTTATACATATTCTAGATTCTTTCCTGTGTTATACATATTCTAGATTCTTTCATGTGTTATACATATTCTAGATTCTTTCTAAATTTGCGAAATCGCCCAATTTCTCGAAAGGTCGAGAATTTGCTCTTGAAATTTTCGAAAATTTCGGCAAAGCCTTCTTTGTATTTAGAGACCCCGAAAATTTACAAGAGACTTAACAAGATATAATTATAATCCGGGTTCGCCGACCCCTTCGGTGGAGCAACTCTCAACACCGGAACCATGCAATTTATATCTCGGGTTCGTCGACCCCTTCGGTGGAGCAACTCTCAACACCGGAACCACGCAATTTATATCTCGGGTTTGCCGACCCCTTCGGTGGAGCAACTCTCAACACCGGAAACCACGCATTTATAATAAAGTGCAGTTTTGAAGTTTTCTTACCTTGGCAAGCAATTTAAGCAAATAAGCAAGTTTCCTGGGTTATTGCAGCTTGCTAAAATATTGCATAAATTCAAAAATAGAATTATTAGTAGCACAAATGATATCAAAACTTGCTTCCAAGTGTCAAGATCTACAAATAAATGTTATACTCTTCGTAACATTGGTTTGAGATATAAAAAAAAGTTTAAAAGAATTAAAATTTTGTTAGATATAAGGTTACCTTGATATATGGGAACTTGTAAACACTTAGTTTATTTAATTAATCATGTCAATGTATGTCTTTTGGGTATATTTTATAAAGTGGACAGAATTGATATAATATCAATTTAAATCTAAATTTTCATTCAAACCTATACTTACTAGATATACTCGTATTTGAGCTTCTTGGGTATGCAAAGGAAGTTTAAAATTGAAAACTTCCAAGTGTATGGTCAACCTATCATATAGGAACTTAAAGATACTCATTTTGACTATATAATGAAAACCAAATTTATTAAATATGGATATCTTTGATTGTGAACAGAATTAAATTGTGTCAAAATGACAGTTTGTCAACCTTACATGCTCGAGATTATCCCAAATTATAAGTGTCTTACGAAGGAATGTAAATTCCAAGTATAGAATAAAGAAGAATTGTGTACGTGTAGTGAATACAAGTAGTACTAAGAAATATACTTACTCACAAAATTTATAGGTTGTGTCCACATGTTGTATCAAGGTACATATTCATTTAAAGTATCTGTGTTGTGTCCAACACTTGTGTCCTACTTACACATATATATATACACCATGTTGTGTCCAAGTATCTATTTGTGTTGTGTCCAATACTTGTGTGCAGTTCATATATATATATATATATATATATATATATATATATATACTCTATGTTGTCCAAATATATATTTGTGTTGTGTCCAAGTATCTATTTGTCCATGTATATTCATATACAATTTTAACAAGGTGTCCATTCCCGTGTCCTTATATTATGTCAGCATACTTATGCATTGATTTGGATTTATAGGCATAAATTTCATCTTCATAGAGTCAATTACTCATGGAATTTATAAATTTCAGAATCAATACTAACTAATATATATATATATATATATATATATATATATACACTCCATGTTGTCCAAATATATATTTGTGTTGTGTCCAAGTATCTATTTGTCCATGTATATTCATATACAATTTTAACAAGGTGTCCATTCCCGTGTCCTTATATTATGTCAGCATACTTATGCATTGATTTGGATTTATAGGCATAAATTTCATCTTCATAGAGTCAATTACTCATGGAATTTATAAATTTCAGCATCAATACTAACTAATATAATTTTCTTAATAAATTAGAATTTTATATACTTGCAAAACTCAGTAGATTATATATATGTATCCATGTATGTTGTGTCCTATACCTTGTGTCTAATCCATACATACACATCATTTGTATTCATAAGTAGATTTCTACAAAATTTTATGCCTAAAGCCCATATTTCATTCTCATGATATTGGATTTATCAGAAATTTTTATAAATTCAGAATTATAACTAATATATATTAACTCAAGAAAATTTGAAAGCAAAATTTCAGGAGGAAAAAGGTAGGACTTGCCTTGATGATGACCTAGATTTGCTTTCCCAACTTCTTCCTAACATAATACCCAAATTAAAGATTTGTGTCAAATTACACATGCATTCATATATATGAACCCAATTTCTCCTTGACCTAGAGTTGAAATTGGAAGGAAATGAAAAGGAAATAGAGGAATTTTACCTAGGTTTATTGGGAATAGAAGAGGAAGAGGAGGAGAAGGATGTGCTGGAGGTGGCGGTGGTGGCCAGCGACGACGTGGCAGCGGGTGGCCGGCGGCGGGCTCGACAGCGGTAGCAGCACAGCAGCGGCAGCGTAGCAGCAGCAACAACGCCTAGTAGCAGCATGCCAGCAGCAGCAGTTGTGCGAAGAGAAAGGAGAGAGTGTTGTGTGTGTGTAGGTGTGTGTGTGGAGAATTAAGTAAGGGGAGAAGGAGACTGAGGTGTCAGGTGAAGAGGCTCTCTCTTCATGTAGGGGACCATGTGGCATTTAGCAATGCCACATGTCCTCGTGGGATGACACATCACCATTTGAGTTGGTGAGTACAATTTGTAATTTGCATAAAAAATTTTATGATTAAAAATGCAAAGTTGTGTATTATATATATTTACATAAAGAAATTTTGTGTATTTAATTAATATGACTATGATTATTGCTATTATCATTATTTATCCAAAAAGAAAAAAATTATAATTAGAGCATAACATGTCTACCCTCCTTAGAAAAATTTCGTCCTCGGAATTTGAATTAACTAATATAACAATTATGATTACTGACCTGGCTCAGGAAATAGATACGGATATTGCCTCCGCATATCTTCTTCATTTTTCCAAGTTGAATCTCCAGGAGAATCCTTGCTCCAAGCTACTCGGACTAACGGAATGACCCGATTTCAAAGAATCTTCTCTCTTTGATCCAAAATACCAACAGGTTTCTGTTCTATCCATAGAGTTGGCCCGACGGTGATCTCTGAATGGTTTAATACATGATTCGGATCAAATACATATTTTCGGAGCTGAGACACATGGAACACGTCATGTGCCCCTTCAAGGGTTGGTGGAAGAGCTAGTTTGTAGGATACTCTCCCAATTCTTTCTAGTACATCAAATGGTCCAATATATCTTGGACTCAACTTCCCTCGAGTCCCGAATCTGATTGTTGCTTTTGTTGGTGAAATTTTCAAGAATACATGATCACCAGGTTGGAACTCCAATATCCTTCGATGTTTGTCAGCCTACATCTTTTGTCTATCTTGTGCAGCTTGCAGGTGACTTCTTATTGTTTTGACCTTGTCTACTGTCTGTGTTACCCGTTCTGGACCTAATAATTGTCTTTCTTCTACATCTGTCCAGCATACTAGGGATCTACATTTTCTTCCGTACAAGGCTTCAAAATGTGCCATTTTGATACTATCATGGTAACTGTTATTATAAGAAAATTCCACCAAATGTAGATGGTCGTCCCATGATTCTCTAAAATCTAATGTGCAGGCCCTTAGCATGTCTTCCAAAGTTTGAATTGTTCTTTCGGACTGACCATCCGTTTGAGGATGGTAGGCGGAACTGAACTTCAACCGAATACCAAGATTTTCTTGCAAACTTTTCAAGAAATGTGAAGTAAACCTGGTGTCTCTATCTGACACTATACTTACTGGTACTCCAGTTGACTGACAATTTGTTTCATATACATTTCTGCCAGTGTTTCTGTTGACTGTCCAACTCGAAAGGGTAGAAATCGAGCCGTTTTAGTGAGTCTATCTACGATGATCCAGATAGCATTATTACCCTTTTGGGTCTTAGGCAATCCTGTCACAAAATCCATTGTGAGATGCTCCCATTTTCATTCAGTTATGGGCAAATGCTGAAGAAGTCATGTTGTCCTCTGGTGTTCTGCTTTCACTTGTTGACAAACGAGACATTTAGACACAAATCTGGCAATTTCTCTTTTCATGCCATGCCACCAAAAATTGTCTCAAATCCTGGTACATCTTAGTACTGCCCGGATGGATAGAATATTGTGAGTTATGAGCTTCTGACATAACTTCTGTTCTTAAATCTCTACCGGATACGCACAACCTATCTCTGAATCTTAATGATCCGTCTGGATGCTTCCTTATCCCAGTCTGGAGCCCTTCTTCTGTTTGTTTTCAGATTTTCTAAAGTTTCGCATCACCTTGTTGAGCCTCCTTGATTCTATCGATTTGGGAGGATTGTATTTGTAAATTTTTCCATACACCCTCTGCTATCGGGTATATTACTTCAATTTCCATTTTCTTTAAATCCTCCAGGATTTCCTTTGGGGTATTCATAAAGAATGCCATTGGTTTCCTGCTCAATGCATCTGCGACCCTATTAGCTTTACCCGGATGATACTCCAGTTCCATATCAAAATCTTTGAGTAATTCTAGCCATCTTCTTTGTCGCATATTAATTTCCTTCTGGGTGAATACATACTTTAAGCTTTTGTGATCTGTATAAATTTTAATTAGTTCTCCATACAGGTAGTGTCTCCATAATTTAAGTGCAAATACGATAGCTGCAAGTTCTAAATCATGAGTCGGATAATTCCTCTCATGTTGTTTTAGCTGTCGAGAGACGTAGGCTATAACTCTTCCGTGCTGCATTAGCACACAACCTAGCCCCTTGTCTGAGGCATCACAGTATATCTCGTATCCACCCGATCCTGCCGGTAATGCCAATACAGGTGCTGAAATCAGCGTTTCCTTTAACTCTTCAAAAGCTGCTTGGCATTTCTCCGTCCAATTAAATTTTTCTTCTTTCCGGATCAGACGAGTTAAAGGTTCTGCGATCCTAGAGAAGTTTTCCACAAAGCGTCTGTAATATCCGGCTAAACCCAAGAAACTTCGAATTTCTGCTACAGACCTTGGTGTTGGCCAGGATTTAACAGTCTCAACCTTTTTCGGATCTACTGAAATTCCTTCACCACTAATGATGTGGCCTAAGAATGATATATGATCCAACCAAAATTCACACTTACTCAATTTGGCATATAATCGTTCCTCTCAAGGTCTGCAGTACTATCCTCAGATGTTCTTCATGTTCTTCTTCATTTTTCGAATATACGAGGATATCATCAATAAATACAATCACGAATTTATCCAGGTGTTGATAGAATATTCGATTCATTAGATCCATGAATATAGCAGGAGCATTTGTTAACCCGAATGGCATAACTAAGAATTCGTAATGCCCATAACGAGTCATAAATGATGTCTTTTGAATATCCTCTTTCTTAACTTTTACTTGCTGATATCCAGATCTCAAATCAATCTTTGAGAATACCTTAGCCTCTCCTAATTGATCAAATAGCTCATAAATACGGGGTAAGGGATACTTATTTTTTTATTGTTACTTCATTCAAGGCTCTGTAATCTATTACCAGTCGTAAACTTCCATCCTTCTTTACGAATAATACTGGTGCACCCCAGGAGGAGGCACTCGGTTGTATGAATCCCTTGGATAGTAATTCTTTTATTTGTTTGTTTAGCTCTGCTAACTCTTCCTTGTTCATTGGATATATCTTTTTAGCTATAGGTGCTGCCCCAGGTACTAAATTGATAGAAAATTCTACCGCTCTATCTGGGGACAGTCCTGATAGTTCTTCTGGAAATACATCCTTAAAATCTTCTATAACTTTTGGAAATTGTTTTTCTTTCAATTCTTGGAATCTTCCTTGAATCGGTAATTCAAGTTTTTCCAATTCTCCAGCATCAAATTCTTTCTGGTTTCGGTTAAATTCATATGTTTTCTTATTTGGAAGTTGGAATAAAATCCTTCCTTTACCACAGTCTATATTGGCTGACGTCCTTGTTAGCCAATCCATTCCAAGTACTATATCATAATTGTTCATTGGGAAGACCAATAGTCTTACCCAAAAAGCTCCACCGCCTAATTTTACTGGACATACATTACAAATATGGCTAACTTTTACTACGCCATTCCCCGTAAGAATATTCAGATTCTTAATTAAGGGTTGTGATTCAATGTCCCGTTGTGATATAAAACTAGCAGATATAAAGGAGTGTGTGGCTACTGAATCAAATAGAACTGATGCTGGATATAACGAAACTAATATAGTACCAGTCACCACTTCCCCTGCAATTTCTGCTTCTTCGGTATTCATCATAAATGCTTGTCCATGTTTCTTCTTCTTCCTTCCAGTCTGAGGCTGCCTTGCCTTCTTAACTTGTTGGAATTGGTGGGTATGGGATGCGAGGGGTGGTCTTTGTTGATTATAGGTTATCATAGCCTGGTGTACAAGTGCTTGTAGCAATGGTCGAGAACCATTTCCTTGGAGCATGGATCATGGGCTTGCCATGATTTCCTCGGAACTCTTGCCTTGCTCCCTGCCCTGGATTTTGCATTACTGGCCTCGTGGTTGATGGTTGTGGACATTGACCAGTTTGGTGGTTAGCTGAACCGCACCTTAGACAGACTCCCAAGAATCGCCTACAGTTTCTCTTTATGTGCCCAGGCTTGTGGCAATAATTGCAAATGAGTGGTCCATCTGAATTATCAACTTGTGGACGTTTGGATGGTCCTTGCCACTGACTCCTGAAGGATGAAGCCCCCGACTCCAGAGCTCTCTTGTGAGTTTGGGGTCGGAACGGTTGTTCCTCCTTCATCATTCTTTCCAGATTTCGTGCAGCCTCTGTTATCTCAGAATATGTCTGGCACCGATATGCTGCGACTTTACTTTTTAGTTGACCTCACAATCCTTCTAAAAATCTAGATATCTTAGTCTCTTCACCAACTACCATATATGAAGCGAAGCGACTAAGCCATATAGAGGAATTTTACCTAGGTTTATTGGGAATGGAAGAGGAAGAGAAGGAGGTGCTGGAGGTAGCGGTGGTGGCCGACGACGGCGGGGCAGCGGGTGGTCGGCGGCTGGCTCGGCAGCGGTAGCAGCACAGCAGCGGCAGCATAGCAGCAGCAGCAGCGCGTAGTAGCAGCAGCAGCAGTTGTGAGAAAAGAAAGAAGAGAGTGTTGTGTGTGTGTGGGTGTGTGTGTGCGCGGAGAATTAAGTAAGGGGAGGAGGAGAATGAGGTATCAGGTGAAGAGGCTCTCTCTTCATGTAGGGGACCATGTGGCATTTAGCAATGCCACATGTCCTCTTGGGATGACACCTCACCATTTGAGTTGGTGAGTACAATTTGTAATTTGCATAAATTTTCTTAAGAAATAATGACACCTCACCATTTAGCAATGCCACTTTGGATAAATAATGATAATAGCAATAATCATAGTCATATTAATTAAATACACAAAATTCTTTTATGTAAATATATATAATACACAACTTTGCATTTTTAATCCTAAGAAAATTTATGCAAATTACAAATTGTACTCACCAACTCAAATGGTGAGGTGTCATCCAAGAGGACATGTGGCATTGCTAAATGCCACATGGTCCCCTACATGAAGAGAGAGCCTCTTCACCTGACACCTCATTCTCCTCCTCCCCTTACTTAATTCTCCACACACACACACACACACACAACACTCTCTCCTTTCTCTTCTCACAACTGCTGTTGTTGCTGCTACACTGCCGTTGCTGTGCTGCTACCGCTGCCGAGCCCGCCACCGGCCACCTGCTGCCCCGCCGTCGCCGGCCACCACCGCCACATCCAGCACCTCCTCCTTCTCCTCTTCCTCTTCCATTCCCAATAAACCTAGGTAAAATTCCTCTATTTCCTTTTCATTCCCTTCCAATTTCAACTCTAGGTCAAGGAGAAATTGGGTTCATATATGAATGCATGTGTAATTTGACACAAATCTTTAATTTGGATATTATGTTAGGAAGAAGTTGTGAAAGCAAATCTAGGTCATCATCAAGGCAAGTCCTCCTACCTTTTTCCTCTTGAAACTTTGCTTTCTTCTTGAGTTAATATATATTAGTTATAATTCTGAATTTATATAAATTCCTGATAAATCCAATATCATGAGAATGAGATATGGGCTTTAGGCATAAAATTTTGTAGAAATCTACTTATGAATACAAATGATGTTGGTATGTATGGATTAGACACAAGGTATAGGACACAACATACATGAATACATATATATAATCTACTGAGTTTTGCAAGTATATAAAATTCTAATTTATTAAGAAAATTATATTAATTAGTATTGATTCTGAAATTTATAAATTCCATGACTAATGGACTCTATGAAGATGAAATTTATGCCTATAAATCAAAATCAATGCATAAGTATGTTGACATAATATAAGGACACGGGAATGGACACCTTATTAAAATTGTATATGAATATATATGGACAAATAGATACTTGGACACAACACAAATAGATATTTGGACAACATGGAGTATATATATATATATATATATATATGACACGGTCAATCGGGACTTCCTTTGCCACTTGATGCTTGCCATGGGATTTGACGAGAGATGGGTTGCGAGGGTGAGGGAGTGCATCTGCTCCCCTACCTTCTCTGTCCTCATTCAGGGCACGCCACATGGCTATTTTAGTAGCAACAGGGGGTTGAGGCAGGGCGACCCCCTCTCCCCGTACCTCTTTATCTTGGTGATGGAGTACTTCACGAGTATGATGGATATAGCAGTGCATAGCGGGAGGATTGTTCCCCTTTTCCGGTTGGTGAGTCCTGCTGTATCTCATTTGATTTATGCTGATGATTTATTGGTGCTTCTCCAGCCTTCCATGAGGGGAATGAGAGCGCTCTCTGACATTATGGAGGAGTTCGGACGGCTTTCTGGGCTCCAGTTAAACCGGGAGAAGAGCAGAGTCTACTTCAGCTCCCGGTGCACGCTTCAGGAGGAGAGAGCCTTCGCCTTAGGTGTGGACAGAGGCGAGCTTCCAGTGAAATACCTGGGGGTCCCGCTTACGGTCAACTATGCCCGAGAGCAGGATTGTCATAGCTTGGTGGACTTTGCTCAGAAGAGAGTGGAGGGCTGGCAAGCGGCGGGGCTTTCATTTGGGGGTCGGATTGAGTTGGTGCGGTCGGTCATTGCGGGCATCACTATGTTCTGGCTCCAGTCTATCCAGATCCCCACAGCTACTATTCGGAAGGTGGAGGCTATTTGCGCTAAGTTTATCTGGAGGGGAGGGATTCATGCGATATCATGGGATCAGTTATGTCGGCCTCGAGAGGAAGGAGGAGTGGGGTTGAGGCCTCTTCATGCAGTTCGGAAGGCAGCTTGTGTGAAGATGGCATGGAAATTCATCAAGGGGGGGTCGCTCTGGGCGGACTGGATGGCTAGCAGATACCTACGGAGGACTAACTTCTGGGCCTGCAGGATTGACAACAATTTCTCGGTCACATTCAAGGCCATCCTGAGATGTAGACCGGTGCTCCAGACAGCAATCTGCAGGCGCATGAAGGATGGGACGACTACCGACCTTTGGCTAGACCCTTGGTTGGGTTCCAGATCCCTCCTCGAGATTTTGGGAGGACAGCTGGACAGGGAAGCAAGAAGGGGCCTCACATGCAGCCGGATCATTAGAGACGGAGTTTGGAGGCCAGAGGGATACCCTTTTACTGGTCAACTGGCAGCCGACATTCACCTTATTCCCATTGACGCTAACCAGACGGAGGATTCATGGAGCTGGGCCGGTCCAGGTACGGGGGGAGGTGCAGGTCTATTCTGCTTTCGTAGCTGCTATGATCTGGTTCGGACCCACCACGACCAGGCTGAGGAGGTGGACTTCATTTGGGGCAAGGGAGTTGCACGAAAAATGCAACTTTGTGCTTATCGCCTCCTCCGGGGAAGATTGATGACGAGAGATAGACTCATTCGGTTTGGGATGCTGATCCCGGATGCCAAATGTGTGCTATGTACTGATGAAAATGAATCCATGGAGCATCTCTTCTTTCGTTGTCCGGTGTCCTGGCACATCTGGACTGAGCAATGTGCACAGCTGAGAGGAGTGGGGATGGACCGTGACATTCGGAGCATTCTCAGTTGGATCCGAGATCACATAGGTCGGGATCCGGGGTGGGGTAGACGAGCCAGAGTCCGCCTTGCTGCGTCTGTTTGGCACATCTGGAAGGAGCGGAACAGACGTATCTTTGAGGGCTTGACTACCCCCTATTGGAATTCTACATAATATAGAATTCGATGTATCTGTAATGGCCCCACAATAGTTTTCTGGGGCATGGAAAGTTGTGATGTTGTACTTTAATACCTTTTCCGCTTTATGCGAGGAATAAATTCACCCTTATTCCAAAAAAAAAAAAAAAAAATATATATATATATATATATATATATATATATATATATATATATATATATGAACTGCACACAAGTATTGGACACAACACAAATAGATACTTGGACACAACATAGTGTATATATATATATATATATGTGTAAGTAGGACACAAGTGTTGGACACAACACAAATAGATACTTTAAATGAACATGTACCTTGATACAACATGTGGGCACAACCTATAAATTTTGTGTAAGTATATTTCTTAGTACTACTTGTATTCACTACACGTACACAATTCTTTTTTATTGTATACTTGGAATTTACATTCCTTAGTATGACACTTATAATTTGGGATAATCTCGAGCATGTAAGGTTGACAAACTGTCATTTTGACACAATAATTTAATTCTGTTCACAATGAAAGATATCCATATTTAATAGATTTGGTTTTCATTATATAGTCAAAATGAGTATTTTTAAGTTCCTATATGATAGGTAGACCATAAACTTGGAAGTTTTCAATTTTAAACTTCCTTTGCATACCCAAGAAGCTCAAATAAGAGTATATCTAGTAACTATAGGTTTGGATGAAAATTTAGATTTAAATTGATATTATATCAATTATATCCACTTTATAAAATATACCCAAATGACATACATTGACATGATTAATTAAATAAACAAAGTGTTTACAAGTTCCCATATGTCAAGATAACCTTACATCTAACAAAATTCTAATTCTTTTAAGCTCTTTTTATATCTCAAACCAATGTTACAAAGAGTATAAAATTTATTTGTAGATCTTGACACTTGGAAGCAAGTTTTGGCATCATTTGTGCTACTAATAATTCTATTTATGAATTTATACAATATTTTAGCAAGCTGCAATAATCCAGGAAACTTGCTTATTTGCTTAAATTGCTTGCCAAGGTAAGAAAACTTCAAAACTGCAGTTTATTATAAATGCGTGGTTTTCGGTGTTGAGAGTTGGTCCACCGAAGGGGTGGGCGAACCCGAGATATAAATTGTGTGGTTTCGGTGTTGAGAGTTGCTCCACCGAAGGGGTCGGCGAACCTGAGAAATAAATTGCGTGGTTCCGGTGTTGAGAGTTGCTCCACCGAAGGGGTCGACGAACCCGGATTATAATTATATCTTTATTATGTCTCTTGTAAATTTTCGGGGTCTCTAAATACAAAGGAGACTCTGCCGAAATTTTCGAAAATTTCAAGAGAGTCAAATTCTTGACCTTTTGAGAAATTGGACGATTTCGCAAATTTAGAAAGAATCAAGAATATGTATAACACAGGATACGTGTCACGTAGGCACAATTTAGGTTAAACTCTCTATAATATCGTTCTGTAAAAATATATGAGTATATTATCCTGCTTGGTAGTTTTGTGTTTAAACGCCAATTTGGGATAAATGATTCCTAAGTACTGTTCAAAACGGACATATACAAGATGCAACTTAGCATCTTAGATAGATAAATTTCCTATTAATGAGATAATGGTAATAAAATACAGTGATTGTAATAATTAGATAGAAAGCTTTGGACGGGAAGAGAACAACCCGAATATCACCTATACAGCTCCGCAGCATAATAAAACCAAAGCCGATCAGTACATTAGCTCATTCGTAGGGCCATACGAATTGAGTATGTGAGGCTTAGCTCACTTAGCCCAAGAGAGGCAGGGTCGGTTCTGTAATAACCGTGCCATCCATTTAGCCCATGAGAGGCAGGACCGGATTTAATTCCGTGCCATCCGATATTTGCACCAATTATGACATCAACATCAAATTGGTGATTTTCTAGGTCCAAGAGAGACTTGGTACATTTAAGCCCAGGAGAGGCAGGGCCGGATTCTAAGCACCGTGCCACCAAGTCACAGCCTGATCCCAGGTATACGGGATTGTTGTCGGAAAAGCTGGTTAGGAGAATATTCAGAAGGGTTGTTCTCTAATTTGCATTTCATTTAGGAAATACACGTTATTTTATGCATATTAAGTGTCTATTCAATGAGAAAAGGACAATAATATTGAGAAATTCAATTTATATACATAAAGGTAAGTTTAATTTCCTAAATTTCGGTATATATTATCTATTTCTAATCTCTATCGCATCTTCATTCCTTACCGTTCTTGACTGAGGACTTGCTCGTCGTTTCTAAGCGACTTAGTATTTGTTCACTAGGAGAAGATGACGATCCTGCGAAACCATTACCTCTGTATGACAAACATAATCTCGAAGAATAGATGATCTGGAGAATCTCAAAGGACGGCAACCAACATTTTGTAGTCAGCCGTATGTATAATATTTTGTTGTAATAGACTTGTAGTTAATGTACTCTTAGAAAGACTCTTGATGTATAATATAGTTGAAGTTGTGTTCATGAATGTAATAATTCCTTATATTTTTCATTCTGCTGATTTACGGACGACAATCGCGAATTCGGCGCGTAGCCTGGGGATGTGTTCTTGACGTCACCGTTGAATCTGGGATACGGGACGTGACAGGTACTGGAGCCACGACAAAGACTGACAGTTATTCGTCGCATGTGCACAGCAGTGATGGTCTCCACTAGTCCACAGTGTACGGCACGGACGTGGTCTCGAAGCAGGCCGCCACCTGTCGTATCCTTGGCGTAATTTAAGGCATAATTCGAGGCTGGAGACACAACTGACAGCCATTTGTAGTCTGCGCCTACTGACATGCGACAATAGGCGATTTCTACTAACTGACTAACAGCTTTAAGGAATCAACTTTAATTCCTCGTAAAAAGTGACACGTGTCACGTGCTCCGAAGCTGGCACAGACCAGCTCAAAACTCGTTTATAGGGCGCAGACAGTTATTATTCTACGTGCAGACACCAAAAATGGCGTAGGGAGGCAAATACAGTAATGTGCACAATATCCAAAAAGAAATGGAAGTTCAACCAAAAAAAAAGAAAAGAGCGAAGAGGAGATGACCATGGGCAAGGAGAGGCTGACAACTGATCATCCATCCAAAAATGGTGGACCACAGTGATTGTGGGTGATCAGGACGCTGCCTAGGAGCGACGACAAGATCTGAGGGTGGTAAGTAGTGTCGCATCGAGCAGAGGTAGCTCGTCAAGGAACCTCGACGACTATGCCACATTCTCGAGGAGATGAAGGATGGCTTCATATTAGCGCACGGGAAAGTAGCAGGCGGAATAGGGGATGATAGGGGATGATTGATGTCGATGACGGCTACGGTGGCAGGCTACCGAGGTTTTTGAGTCGGTAGGATTAGGACATGATTGATGTCGACGACAGCTGTAGTGGCGGGGCTGCTCGAGTGTTAGGGTTTTGGAGTCGGTAGAGAAGAAAACTAGGATTTGAATGTGGGTGTGAATGGCTCGATTGGGGTGCCATATGAGGGTCGTCGAGTTAGGTTTTTGGGCTAGGTTCCAAGTATCGATATCGGCAGTATCTCAGTTTTGGATCGGAGTATCAAATTTTTCGGTATCGAAAACAAATAACTATTAATAAATTATTAACATTTAGAAAATATATTTTATATATTTAGGCATAATTTTAAGTATTTCCAGCATTGTTTCTTAGTAGTTTTGAAACTAAACGAAATAATAGTCACCATTGTCGCTTGGTTTGCATATGATAGATAAGTTTTCTTCTTTTACATTCTTTTACAACCTTACTATACTTTTACACCCTTGTTGATTGGTCTTTTCCTTTCAAGTTATTTGCCGAATTGACCGGAAAAGAGATCCCCAATGTTGGTATTAGTCAGTATCGGGTATCAATTGTTATCGGATCGGGACATGCAGTATCGGTATCGGCCGTATCGGGTTGGTATTGAATGATACTGCAAACTACGGTGAATTTTGGGAAGAGAAATAAATAACTAACAATAATAATTGGAGATTTTGTAGTACCACATCCCAAAGAATTGATACTTGCTTACTACCATGTTGAGAAGTTAACTCAACTTAATGGATTTAATTCATGAAAGTGGTGAAAAATACATATTTATAAGCAAGGTCGTGTTCCCCATGTCTTATGTTTTCCCAGTATGGACAAAACTAAAAGAGAAACCAGAAAGACTCTAGGTCATACAATGAACAAAAACTATCTTCTATTGATCACATAATATATGTTCTCACATGAGATTCCACGGAAGTAATTGTACATAGCAATGTTCGCAGTACGGTATCGGTATCGGACCCTTCTTATGAGTACCGGGGTCGGAGGCATCAGCAATTTTGGATTGGAGTATCGGATTTTCTCGTATCAGAAAGAAAATAATTATTAAAATTTTAGAAAAAATATTTTATACATTTAGGCATAACTTTACGTATTCATGTATTGTTTCTTAGTAGTTTTGAAATCTAATGAAATAGTAGTCACCATTGTCGATTAGTTTACCTACGATACATAAGTTTTCTTCTTTTACATTTTTTACAACCTTACTATGCTTTAACACCCTTGTTGATTAGTCTTTTTCGTTAATTTTCTTTGCCGAATTGACGGAAAAAGAGAGCCTCCTCTGCAGACGTGCAGAAATGGAAATTCTTTTCCATTCTGCCATGTAAGCAGAACCACGTGGACCTAGGACAGATAACTGAATTGACATCTGAATTGGAACTAACCTACTGAAAACCTATTTCCAAGAATTATTGATTGTCAAAGTGCCGAAAAATGTGGAGGAATAACTGTCTTAAGCCCACTTCCAGAACCCAAGTTAGAATCTAATTGCTGCATCAATCGGGGATCTCTATGGAGCTTGTACCCTCAACTAAATATTATTCTGCAAGAAGATTCTCAAGGAGAAAAGCTCAAAGGTAAAGGGTACTAGTAATTCATATATAGAAGCACATAAATTCTCTTCTAAGCAGGTTTTTCCGTCTAATCCCTTTGTGTTGATGAAAATTTGCGGTTTGCTTGCAATCAACTGCATTATATCTTTTAGCTTGAAATTTTGGAGACAACACAATGGAGTAGTCCAGAGTTGTGTTTGAGTTATACTCAATCACTTGTAATAACAACAAGGGTAGTCACAAATAAAGAACAGGTAAGCCAGCTACTAAACGTTATAAGCCATTTTAAAGAAAAAGAAGCAGATGCAGGAAATTTGTTTGCTAAAGTGTTAACCTAAATATAAAAATAAGAAAGACCATGTATAACACATGGAAAAATAACTTTACAGCATACTCAAGGAAGTTGAAGATCATCAGTGGAAGAATGAAACCTTGTGAAGCCAGTGAGGACTTTCAGCACAGACCTCCATGCAAAGTGCAAGAAAAGCAGCAGGAACAACAGATACCCAAAAGCATACTCTCCACCTGATAGCTTGTGGTGTCATTGAAGCAATTATGGTTTAAAATCTGGACACAGAGTTACCGGCTTTCTTTGTATATTTGATGACATTCTTTACCATCCCATGTTTTCCCTGACTGGAATTCCCATAAAGAGAGCTGCTAAGAGTCCAAGACACGTTGCAATCTGAATCAAACTTCCATATGTGCCTCTCACAGATGGAGGAGAAACCTGATAATAAGTGTAAAATAATATAAATATGATAACTAGAGCGAGTTAGGATCTATGTAGTACCAAAACACCAGAAAATTCATGAGAAAAATTCTTCCGCACCTCCGCTACATAAAGTGAAGCCACAGGTGGACCAACACCCATCCCTGTTCCAACTAAGAATCTCCCAAGAAGCATACCTGCAAGACTAGACGTACTTGCACTGCAAAAAAAAAAAACACTTATCTAGATAAGCACCATACAAAGATCTTCGTAAAAATAACAAGTGTAAAAATGTAGCAGCTCAAGGGTCACATACATTTAAATGGTAACAAACTTCTTCCTAGAGAAAGCTCAAGGAAGCACTCTTACCGGAATTTGCTACCTATGCAGCGAATTGCATTCAAGAACACACTTTTGTTCCACATTCTGCAAACCATGTCCCATTTGATATGCATTTTGAAGTTTAACCACTGTATCATTTTCCCCTTTTTTCCACATTCCAGGTGACCATGCAAGGGCTACCAAATTTAACCCATAGAGAAACTGCAGTATAATGTTGGTGCCAAGTCTTGAATTCCAACATATTGCTCTCAAGTTGGACATCGCACTTGTGACTAAAACGAAGCAAGGGTAGATATTCCCTAGTGATAAAAGTTTATGCAGGATGGCCAAATTTCCTGTCCAATGTTATGGAGCAGAACCCTCAAAGCCATTTTTTGTGCATTGACAATTTTAAGTTCCAGTGAAGTAGGGGCATCGTTTTCGCATCAATACTGTAACTGTCAGAATTTCCCGCATCTAATAAGGTTGAGGGGTGGAGGATTAGAGCAAAGTTAAGACCATCAGATAAGAGGATAATTGGAAACTGTATAGGGTTTTGATCATCGACTTAATAAAAGTCATATGGCCCTATATTGTGACTCAACTCAGGTTGCTCTTTTATCTGAGGTCCATCCGATATCAAGGTTGATGTGAGGAGGCTTAAGCAAAATATACTCCTACATAAGATAGGATATAATAAGTCAATACATCAATATATAGTTTGGACCTCGACTTAATAAGGGAGTTTTGAATTTTCCTTTTTAAGTCACGCGGGTCATCCGTATATTGTTCCTCAACTTGGGTTGCTCTTTTATATGCGGTCATCCATCCCAACAAAAATGAGTTCCAGTTAGTTTCGGTCACTGAAAACAGTTGCCGTCATCAGAAGTTGACAGATTTTCCCAGAGTGGTGTCTTTGTAACCAAACTTGATAAAATGAAATTTGTCACTCCCATGTGATAGTAGACATAGGGACTCCCTGAACCATGCAACTCAACATGTTTCTTTCTCCATGTACATTGCTATTACAGTTCCTCTTTTCAAATTTAGGCGAAAAATCGATAGCCCTAGGAGGAGCTTTCTATCCAGCATAAGAGTTTTATTCCAAGACCAGTATGCCTCGTAGAAACATAAAAAGAGCACTGCTCTGACTTGCAATGTGAAACAAAGATCGCGACGGTTTAAACTAGTACAAGGTAAATAAACAGTTGTAATACCTCAAAGAAGCTCCAAAAATCATCGGCAGCGCTGTCAGTTGAAAAGCCCTCCGTCGCCCGATCCCATCTGCAATCCATCCGCTGAACAAGCAACCAACAAAAGCCCCACACAAGAACATGCTCACCACAAGGCCTGCATCAAATCCATCTTAGGCTCAGATAACAAACAGCTACAACAATAACAATGAATTCATCCTGATCTTTGTGATCGAGTGCATGAATCATTTCCCTCCATTGGGCCGTATCTTCTACACATACTCACTTTCTCATCGTGATCTTCCCTTGGTCTAGGAAAGTAGAAATCCTTAAACCTGTTGTCCTATGATTTCCTTCTTGGCCTATCCATATCTTCCAATTTAGGAAGACACGGATACAAATTCGGATGCGGGCACGGTATAGATTCAAGATACTACATTTTTTAGAGAAATTTAGGATCCAGGTGTGGCATGGACACATTATATATAGACGGCAACAACAATGAAGCTTTTATCTGAAATTTTGGGGTTGGCAAGGTTATGTCATGAAAATGTATCTATACACATAATTTGTACATTAGGTCTTAGAAGTCTATATATATACATGTTTTGTAGAGCAACTACTTTCTCGTAGGTTAGTTATGTCTGGTTTACAGCCATTTTAAACAGAAAATTACATAATAAACATCACACTTTTAGAATATTACAAAAGAAGCATCAAGTTTCAGAAAATTGCCAAACAGGCACCGGGCCGGACTTCTAAAGTCCGGACCCTCATAATCTGCTAATCCCGCAATTAGAGAGCGGCCGGACTTCAAAAGTCCGGTAGGTGACGTCATGAGGTGACGCAAGGAGCCGGACTTTTGAAGTCCGGGTGCTCCTATTTATTTGGGTAGATGGGGGGTAGACGGTGGGGGTTGGTATAAATTTCCTCCAGAAAAAGCCGTTGGATGCGAATGAAGAAAAAATAAATATATAAACCGGACTTTTGAAGTCCGGCCCACGCTGATGACGTCAGCAACCGGACTTCAAAAGTCCGGCTCCTCCTAATCAGAAATTAATTTCCTCCTAATCCAGCCTAATCGGAAGAAGAAGTTTGGTGACATCACCAAACGGATACTTGAAGTCCGATTGGTTGCTTTTTCTACAATTTTATGAAACTTAATGATATACTTGGAATTACATCAAAGTTTAGTGTTGTATGTGAAATTTTCTGCATTTTAAATTACTTTCCATGTTTTGGATGTTTTTGCAAGCTTAGACATGGACGAGTCATATCGGACATGAATGTCAAAGAAATATCCTGTGGTTACCTGGCAGATACGGATATGGTCCTATGGAGTAGTATAGTGAAATCTAGCATTTTCATCTATTTCACCCATCTACAGAGCTAGAGTAAAAAAGGTACAAAAGCCAAATCAATCTGAAGCATCAAATTTTACCTTCTTCCAGTGTGTTCCCGGAGAATCCGAGATCAATGGAGATGCTCTCTAGTGGCTCATTAACAACCCTACAATCGAAACGAAACCAACCAAAGGTCACAAGCTTCAAACTTTAAAAAACAAAAAACATGTCAATCTCGAAACCGACACCCACCCAAGATGATAGCCAAACAAAAACGACGAGATCGTCGCGACGAGCACGTGCGGCAGAGAGAGCTTCCACGACGGATTGCCGTTAGCGCCCATATCGTCTTCCGTCCCATTCAGTAAACGTACTACACATAATGAAAACTCGTCATTAGAGTCTAAAATTCTTTAAAAAGGGAGTAATACCCATTTCTAGGAGTAGGAGAAAGCGAGAGACCTGAACTGTCGTCGGAGATGGCGGTCACCGGAAGGAGATCCCTCGGCAACATCCGCTTGTGGACCGATGAATTGCGGCTCAGATGCATCTGTCACTGCTACCGATCTGTAGTTTTTTTTTTTTTTTTTTAAATTACTACTGAACTGTCACTAGAAAATTGAAATTTAAAAAAAAAAATTAGGTTGACAGAAAAAAGGAAGTGTGTATAGAACTATACATCCTTATCTAGGAAAATCTGGACACTCCAAAAGTTTGCGTCGTGTCCGACGCAACCGAACGTGAGACTGAACTACAAAATACACCAGGACACGCCAAAAAATGTCGTGTCCGTGTCGTGAGGGAAAAAATGTAATAAAAAAGTTCTAAAGCTTAGATTGACAGAACCAAAAAAAAAAAGCGTATGGATCTTTCCTAGGAAAACACCGACGCTTGTGCCGTGTCCGACACGAATCGGAAGTGAGCTGAACTAAAAATATGCATCAGGACACGGTAAAAAATGCCGTGTCCGTGTCATCGTGTCCGCGCAACATGGATTCCTCACCGACGAGCAGAGCATGGGATCTCTCCGATGTTTCCGTCTCCTCTCCTCTTCTCCGGCGATCCCCCCGTCTGTTACTACCGTGCGCCGATCCTCCAGCGATCCCCGTCCTCCGCTGCTAACGTGCGCCGGAGGAAGGAATGCGACTACTTAAAGGCTTCGAGTGGAGTGAAGGTTGATGGGGGTGGGGTCTGGCTGCTACCGTGCGCCGGAGGGGTTGTTGAGTGGTGACGGTGACGGTGTAACCGACCGGACAGAGAGGAACAAGCAGAGGCGGAGTGGGGAAGAAGGAAAAGGACCGAGATTTGTGGGAGCGGACGCGTGTCGGAAAAGAACATGCGGCGGTGTGAGTCCACCACATGGTGGGCTTCGCTGCGTAGTCGGTTGATCCTGTCCGTCCCTTCTGCATGTTGGTGGGGTCGGGTTCAGAAACGTGCATGGCGGTACTGTGCCAGTGTCGATACCATGCGTACCACAGTTTGCAACTCTACACGGAATACTATAATTTTGGAAATTATTATTTTTAGAATTAAATTCTTTAGAAAATTATATTATATATATATATATATATATATATATATATATATATATATATATATAATAACATGCCAATTTTTTAAAAATTTAGGATTTGTTGTGAAACCCTTACTATTCACCATTATGTCATGAGTTACACATGACTCTTGGGATCATGTAACTCATGACCCTTGGGTTATGTAACTCATGACCCTTGGGTTGTCCCTTATCCCTATATATATGGCCCTTGCCATATGATGAAATAAGAAGAAAAATATTATTCTACGATATCTAGTATCCCTTCAAACACGTTATCAGCACGATTGCTGAAGCAAGGAGAATCGACGTCCAGATCTCGACGTCATCCTTCCTTTTTTCCTAGTCGATCCGACCAGAGGCTGGTAACACTTCTTAAAAAAAAAATTACAAATTAATTGTTTGAATGAAAATTAGCAATATATATATCTAACAATCTAAGAGTGATATTCTTTATATTGTTATGCCTATTTTTATGTTCTTCCATCACATTCACCTCCCTTCCTGTAGTTTCAAACTAGATGGCAAACGGCTTTGTTTTTTAGCACTTAACATTAGTTGTTTGAGGAAGTATTCTTTAGTCAGAACACTTCTTATGCCATACGATCAGAATTTTCTTTTTCTGTCAGTAATAACTGAGTTTGGGACTGCTAGGAAGTAATAAATTTGAAGTCTGAGCTGCGCTGCTGAAGATTGTTGGGATGATATGATTGTTGGAATCATCTTTCATTAGATGAATGATTAATTGTTTGTGTATGTTACAGTTTCAGCACTTGATATATTTAAGCTACTTAATATGTCATTTCCTAAACAAATACCAAAATGAGAGAATGTATTATATCATGTAAATTTAGACTAGTGAATTTTATTAAGTATCAAGATTCAGGAACCCCCCTCCACTGGGTTTGACAGATTGCATATTAGCTTCTGGACTGAACTGTTTTATTAAGCACCATGGTATTTTTATTATGAGCTCTGTAACATTTATGATTATGCATAAATATTTAATTTTAATTTATGCATGTTTTTCACTTGATAGATAAAATGGCCAAAATAGCGAGTGTCGATTTCGAAGTACTAGATGCTGCTGGAAAAAATTATTTGAGCTGGCACGTGGACCTGAAGTTCCACTTACGTGCCCAGGACTTATTAGCCATAATTTAAACTCCTCTTCCATCGGCTCCGGCCACTGGTACAGGAAATACAGCAGACACTGCTGTGGTTGTTTCTACAGTGAACGTCTCTGATATAGATAAGGCGAAAGCCATTATCTACATCAGGAGACACATTGATCGGACCCTGAAGGCCGAATACCTCACTGTAAAAGACCCAAAAAAATTGTGGACTGCACTGGAGGACCGCTATAAACATCAAAAAGATGTAATCCTCCCACGTGCAAGGTATGAGTGGGAAAACCTTCGACTTCAAGACTTTAAGTCCGTAGCTGAGTACAACTCAGCTCTCCATAATATCACCTCACGCCTGAAGTTGTGTGGTGAAGAAGTCTCAGAGTATCTTATGTTGGAAAAAACTTATACATCCTTCCACGAGAAGGACGCAATCCTCATGCAACAATACCGTGAACGAAAGTTCAAAAAGTACTCTGAATTGCACTCCACCCTGATGATGGCAGAGCAAAACAGAGAACTTCTCTTGGCCACTCATAACCTACGCCCTGCAGGCTCAGCTCCTCTCCCAGAAGCTCATTTTTCTTCCAAGAAGCAGAAGAAAAATAAGGACAGATCTAACATGGGGAATGCCCATAAGAGGCCGGCCATAAGTCCACCCCAGAACAACTTTCATCCCCAGAGCAGCAAAAGTGGGGCAAAGAAGAAGTGGAAGAAGACCACAGAACTGATGTCCATTCCCAAGAAAAATTGGGAGGACAAATGCCACAAATGTGGCATGACTGGACACTGGTCCAGAAACTGTCGCACCCCGCGACATCTACAAAATCTGTATCAAGCGAGCCAGAAGTCTCAAGTTGAAACAAATCTGGTAGAAAAAGCAACCGTCTACTCAGTTCTTGGCGGAAGATTTCGAGAACGACGACCTACTCGACTAGAGCCACTATCTTATTTCATGCTTTTAAAAACTTGTTGCCGCATTTTCATATTATGTTTTTTTTTTAATTTCTTGAAAAATGATATTTATTCTTACATTTGACAAAGAAAATTTTACGAAGTCTTTCCGAAGAGACTCACCTATTTGGGTATGATGTCAGAAAGAACTTGAGGCTTGGTATTTAATTGGTCCCCGGTGACCTTGCTCCCTCATTTTTCTGTCTGGTCATATTCACGTAGAGCTACCGAAAGGGGATGACCGATTTTTTTTTTTTTGCTCAAATTGTATTTATAAATTATGCATTTTTGCAAGCAACTTATTGACCTCTCTAATCAAAAATTGTATTTTAAAACCGTTGTTTTAATTACGATGGTTTGTTGTTGTTTTTTCATAGATCTATAGATGAAGTGTGGATGCCTTGTGGACAGCGCCTCGACGCACACAATCCTTCGAGAAAAAAGCTATTTTTATAGCTTATATGATTATGACGGTCCCGTTATTACGATATCAGGACTATCAAACATAATAGAAGGATCTGGTGAAGCAATTATATTGCTCCCAAATAAAACAAGACTAATAATAAAAGATGCACTATTCTCTCCTAAATCAAGTAGGAACCTCATAAGTTTCAAGGACATTCGTTTAAACGGATATCACTTAGAAACAAATGAAATAAATGGGGCAGAATATCTGTATGTTACTCGTCTAAAAGATGGTTCAAAAACTATCTTAGAACGATTCAAGGGACTCCCGTCGGGTCTCTATCATACTCATATTCAATCAACAGAAACTAACATGATTGTGCACCAGAAGTGTCATTCATCGACAAAATTTAAACTTTGGCATAATAGACTGGGTCACCAAGGATCAGCTATGATGAAACGAATCATAAGCCAATCCAGTGGACACAACCTGCAGAACCTGAAGATTCTTCAGAAGTATGATTACTCGTGTCTACCTTGTTTTCAAGGCAAAATTATAACGAGACCATCCCTTTTGAAAGTGGGACTAGAATCTCCTAGCTTCTTAGAGAGAATTCATGGAGACATTTGCGGACCTATTCACTCCGCAAGTGGTCCATTTAGGTACTTTATGGTACTTATCGATGCATCTACTAAATGGTCTTATGTGTGCCTTTTGTCCACCCGCAACTTAGCTTTTTCTAAGCTATTGGCACAAATAATTAAGTTGCGGGCTCATTTCTCCGATAACCATATCAAAAAATTAAGACTTGATAATGCGGGTGAATTTACTTCACATGTCTTTCAAGACTATTGCCAAGCAACTGGCATCGAAGTTGAACATCCTGTAGCTCATGTTCACACCCAGAACGGGTTAGCAGAATCTCTTATTAAGAGATTATACTGGATTGCTCGTCCATTGTTGATACAGTCACAGTTGATTGTGGAAGCTTGGGGTCATGCTATATTGCATGTCGCATCACTTATTAGAATACGGCCTTCTGGAGGTCATATTCTATCTCCGATGCAGCTCGCTTATGGTTCACCTCCAAATATCTCTCATTTGAGAGTTTTTGGTTGTGCTGTTTACGTCCCCATTGCTCCCCCACAGAGGACCAAAATGGGTCCACAACGTCGATTAGGTATCTATGTTGGGTTTGACTCACCCTCTATAATTAGATACCTAGAACCCCTGACGGGTGACGTATTTAAGGCACGTCTTGATGACTGTGAGTTTGATGAAGGATTATTTCCTAAACTGGGCACACAGTCTAAGAAGCCAGAAGCTTCTAAGACAATTTCTTGGGACACAAAAACTTTGTCTCATTTTGATCCGCGTACAAGTCAATGTGAAGATAAGATCTTGAAGATATTACATCTTTAGAACACTGTACATCTACTTCCGGATATATTTACTGACAGCCAGAAGATTGTCAGATCACACGTCCCTGCTGCCAACACGCCAGCTAGGATTGACATCCCCAAAGATGGATGTAATCCGCCGGCAGCAGAAATGGCAATACCTCAATTAAAAAGAGGACGCCCACCAGGTTCGAGAGACAAAGTCCCTCGTAAAAGAAAAAACCTTGGAGAAATTAAGAAGATCCCAACACAGGATGCTGAGCTCATATCAGCTACCTCTCCCCTCCTAGTTTCCCCTAAAGAGGAACAAACAGGAGAAATATCATTAAATTATGTACGTACTGGAGAGGTACTGAACAGAAAAAGCACAGTCGTCGACGACGATTTTTCGTTCAATATTGCCGTTCACGTCACTGAAAATGACGATGACATTGATCCACGGTCTCTAGCGGAATGTAAACGCAGAAGCGATTGGCCAAAGTGGAACGAGGCAATAGGAGTAGAGCTGGACTCACTCTTGAAACGCGAAGTCTTTGGACTAGTAGTCCAAACACCTGAAGGTGTAAAACCTGTGGGATATAAATTGATCTTCACAAGAAAAAGAAATGAACACAACATAGTTGTGCGCTACAAAGCACGCCTTGTAGCACAAGGTTTCTCCCAGAAACCGAAAATAGATTATGAAGAAACATATTCTCCGGTCATGGATGGGAATACCTTCAGATTTCTGATCAACCTCTCTTCTCTGAAAAGCCTAGAAATGCAGCTCATTGACGTTGTGACTGCATATCTTTATGGCAATATAGATAAAGATATCTATATGAAACTTCCTGAAGGATATAAAATTTTACCAGAGAAAACAGATAGACCTCGGGACACCTATTCTGTAAGGTTACAAAGATCATTGTACGGTCTTAAACAATCAGGAAAAATGTGGTATAACAGACTAAGTGAGTTTTTTGCTACGCAAGGATTTACTAATGATAAAGTCTGCCCGTGTATCTTTATAAAAAGATCGGGAACAGGATTTGTTATAGTCGCCGTTTATGTCAACGATTTAAATCTCATTGGATCTCCTGCAGAGATCACTGAGATATCTGAAAGCCTTAAGACAACTTTTGAAATGAAAGACCTAGGGAAAACAAAGTATTGTCTTGGCTTACAGATCGAACACCTAAAGGATGGTATCCTGTTACACCAATCTACATATACACGAAGATTACTTAAACAATTCCACATGGATAAATGCCATCCCCTTAGTACACCAATGGTCGTTCGATCATTAGACGTAAAGAAGGACCCTTTCCGTCCACTGGAAGAGGGGGAGGAATTATTAGGTCCTGAAGTACCTTACCTAAGTGTCATTGGAGCACTACTCTATATAGCTAACTGTACGCGTCCTGATATAGTATTTTCAGTTAACTTATTAGCCAGATACAGTGCAGCGCCCACAAAGCGCCACTGGAATGGAGTGATGCATCTTCTGCGCTACCTCCAAGGGTCTATAGACCTAGGACTATATTACCCGAATAGTGGGTCTTCCACTTTACTTGGTTATTCAGATGCAGGTTATAGATCAGATCCCCGCACAGAGAAATCACAAACTGGATTTGTGTTTACTTTCGGTGGTACGGCTATCTCCTGGAGGTCCGTCAAACAGACCAGTGTGGCTATCTCATCCAACCATTCTGAACTCCTGGCAATCCATGAAACAAGCAAGGAGTGTGTTTGGCTTCGCTCCGTCATTCAGCACATTTTGGCATCTACTGGCCTGAAGACTGGTGAACTTGAGCCTACTACCCTTTTTGAAGATAATGCAGCATGCGTAGCTCAACTTCAGAAAGGATACATAAAGAATGACAAGACGAAGCACATATCCCCCAAATTCTTCTGGACGCACGACCTTCAAGAGAAGGAACAAGTCAAAATACAACAAATTCAATCTTGTAATAACTTAGCAGATTTGTTTACCAAAACACTGTCACGATGTACTTTTGTAAAGCTTGTAAGAGGAATAGGGATGAGGTAACTAAAAGACCTGCAAGCCTGAAGCTTGTATAGATCAGGGGGAGTAAAACTATAGGATTGTACTCTTTTTCCTTATGACTGATGGTTTTTTCCACTGGTTTTCCACAGCCAAGGTTTTAATGAGGCAAACCAAGTTTACTCTGGATCCAGCAGTATCCACCCATTAGCTTATTGAATCCTGAAGTATTTCATAAGTGGATCCAAGGAAATGGATAAATAAGGGGGAGTGTTGTGAAACCCTTAATATTCACCATTATGTCGTGAGTTACACATGACCCTTGGGATCATGTAACTCATGACCCTTGGGTTATGTAACTCATGACCCTTGGGTTGCCCCTTATCCCTATATATATAGTCCTTGCCATATGATGAAATAAGAAGAAAAATATTATTCTACGATATCTAGTATCCTTTCAAACATGATTAAATATATTTAATAATTGCTATTTTTGGTTTGTGACTTTTTATAGCGTAGTGGTTAAGGAGATATATTATTATTCAAAAGAACATGGTTCAAAACACATTATAGTTTTTTGCTTTAAAAAAAATCACATTATAGTTTTTGCTCATAAATTAATTTGTACGACTCGATCAATATTGAATTAACCTAAACTCATTCTGACCTAAAACATATCTAATTGAAAAAAAAAATTAACTTGAGCGACTCTTGTGGTTACTGGAAAGAGACATTGACCAGGCGACGGAAGATCAGTAGATCGAGCCACGTGAGGGCATGTATTATTTTTTTAATTTATAAAATTGATAGAAGTTGTAGGAAATTGGCCAAAAAGACATGCAAGCATCAAGGGACAGATCTAACCTATGACTGGGGAGCCGACATTTTTTTTTTCCTCTTTTTATATTTTATGTTTTATATTTTTTATATGAGTTAGTCTACCTCTAGGCCCCGTGCGCAACGCGTCGGGCATATCAGAAATATAATTTTTCAAAAAATACGAAAAAGAAAGAAAGAAAAGATCAAAAGCCATTAAAAATAATTAAAATAAAACCATAAGATAAACAAACGACAAAAAATAAAGAAGAAAATAACAACTTTACAATTTTATAGAAAAATATAAAAAAGGAAAAAAAACCACAAAAATGAGTTTCTTTAAAAGTAAGGAAAAAACACAAGAAGGAGCAAAAAAAAGAGGAAAAAACAATTTAAATGTATTAATAAGAAAAGATAATAATTTAAAACGAAAAACAATTTAAAAGAAACAAAAACATCTTGAAAACGAATTTATTTAAAAATTTGAGAACACTAAAAGAACCGAAAATTTAAAATTTTGAAAAATCATATTAGAAACAAAATTAAAAAAATATAATAAAAATGATAAGTCTGACCAAATGTTTTTCACCATAAATTTGTCCCAGCGATAAAAAAAAACTTGTACGAAAGGCTCTATATGCTAATGTTATTGACGTAAAATATTTTCGGGAATGATACATACAAGATAATATAATTTATAATTTTAGTATATATATTTTGTTTTTTTAAACATTTTTTACGTAACAATATTTTTTTTCTTTTTTTTAACGCTTTTGACTCTAAACCTGAACCTCGCATCAATTAATGACGAAAATGACAATAATCAACAAACCTATACACTCAAGATAAAACTCCATCAATTGAAACTATGTTCTTTTTGTTTATATTTTGAGTTTTTTTCAGAGCTAGTTTTTTTAGATTTCATGTGTAATTCAATGAAGATGACGAGTGAATGTACATGATCTCAATTTTCGAGACTTTTGCACCAAAGTCAATATAAAAGAACACGTCGGTAGTGGCAGAGATAATGGTGATCATTAATTTTTTTTTATGTTATTGGGTATATGAAAATGTTTCAATGACAGTAAAAATATAAATTCTAAATACATAATTGCAAAAGTAAAAGATCACTTAAATGTTGTCCCGTATCATTGAACATCCTTGTTGCATTTTTCATCTACAAATTCTATTTTTATTATACATACCCACTATGTTTTAATTTACAAAACTAAACCCCAATATTGGTTTTGTTTTGAAACTTGTCCCAGACAGATTCTTTAATTACTTCACTTAGTACGATTGAGAATGTTAAGATTATATTTTATTTATATTATATTCATTTTCTATTTGGATTCGGATTTCTATCTCCTATACGGATACGGAACCGTTATTCTTCTGTAAATATTCATAATTCTATGGCTTTTATATATCATCTATTAATAAATTTAATATCGTTGATTTGTAACACGGTATCCGAGCTTTGGATTTTTCAATCTTGCTATCATTATTATTCGCTATCGCTTCAATCCTAGGGCCGTTTAGAACCTCTTTCAGATAATTAATATTGTTGATTATCTCTGAAAGTTTGAACATAGAATAATCCAGATTTTCAAAGAGCGAAGCTGCTACGAGGCTGCTTGCCATCAGGATCTTGATATCTAGTCCTTCGACACCACCATCTCCTTCACGGCCATACAAAAGCGCACAAACCATCCAATAGCACAAGAGAAAATAATTAAGTATGCATACTACAATCTAAACCCTATAATCTCTATTGGTTTCATATTCATAACTAAAATAAATGATTATCTTAGGGTTCTTTCACCATTTACTCCATTGCATTTGTTTCTACAAAAACCAAAAATGCAGAAATACTTCACCTTCTCCTTGTTACAGACAAGAATAAGACAGTTGTACACAACTGTGACTAGCTGTTGCTATCATTCCTTTCCAAGAGTCTTTCCTCTTTAGAATGTTACCGTTGTATATTTTCCTATTTTGCATTCATTGTAAAGTGTATAAATTAGACTTACCTCTAATGAATAAATCATCAGAAATTGTTCCAATCTCTTTTGTTACATGGTATCAGAGCTTTGGTTCTAACCTTTCTGTTGAGATCTTCACTGCGAATGAGGGCCACAGTGCCTTGATCCTCTCCTCCTCCTCACCTACATCGCTGTCGTCTCCGGCCTCGTCTACGACGTCATCGTCGAGCCCCCGGCATCGGCAGCACCCAGGACCCCTGTACCGACGCCTTCCGCCCTATCGTCTTCCTCCCCGGACGAGTCAACGACCTCAGATCCAACCTCTCGTCAGTCTCCTCCTCTTTCACGCCACCGACGTAACCTGGTTACACAATCTCAGGAAATGGCATCTGAACACACATCGGTCCAGCCACTTTCTATTAAATTGGAAGGTAACAACTATAGTCATTGGTCTTTTCTTATGCGAAGTTTTCTAAAAGGAAAGGGTCTATGGAAATACGTTATCGGTAGTGAAACTTGTCCTGATGCAAAAGATGCCAAATTTATCGATTGGGAAATCAACAATAACAAAATCCTAACTTGGATTGCAAATACTGTTATTCCATCAATTAGCAAGCAACTTGCTAGATTTGAAACAACAAAAGAAGCTTGGGATTTTTTAGCACATAGGTATATCCAAACCAATTTTGCTCAAAAATATAAGCTAGAACAGGATATACGTTCATTGAAACAACAAAAGCATCAGTCCATTTCAGACTTTTACTCAGAGATGTCTATTATTTGGGATCAATTGGCTCTTATGGAACCCAAATGGACATCTGATGCTGCACTTTGGTTCAAATTTCGTGAAGAATTGTCACGACCCGATCCCAAATAATTGGGTCGAATCGGATCATGCCCAGCCTGCACCGTTGTTGAGACGGCGGCAGTAAGCTGTATCACTCATGCAGGTAAATAAACAACACAGTCTAATTGTCACAACTTTAATAATTCGAATAATTTATAAAAAAAAACTTTTTACAATAAAATGAAAGATACATCTGTAATATATTGTTTTCCACAAACATCATGAATTATAAAAGAAGAAGAAAAATCTAGGCATCTAGCTCATCAATCTCGAGATCATCGTCCTCTAGTTGGAATCTCAGGAAAAAATACCGTGGAACAAAGCATCATCAGCGGTACCTAAAATGTTGGGTCTCCAGTCAGGAGGGAGCAAAGTACAATTACGAATATCAAATAATTCAAATAATAATTTGAAATTTGCAATGTTAAACAATTTGAAATACTTTAACAATATTTTTCACAATTCTACAATTGAAAACAATGTGATTTGAGTAGGTAACGAACTATGACCGGCTTGGGATGATTCAATTATATCCTAATGATACGGTCCGGCCTATCCTCGTGTATAGGAGGAATCAGCTCGCACAATCAATGATGCAATATAGGGGTATTGGTCATAGACGCTACACTACTCCCCCAATATCCCGAGTCAATCAGATTCAATCAATGAGTCAATATTCGAACTCTAGGAGAGAGTTCCGTGTAGCAATGTGGTTTAAAATTGCAATAAAACAATTACTAGATAAATTACCAAATAGACATAACTGCACTTGTCTTTGTTTTAGAATGACTGGATAGACGAGTCGGTACCGAAGAGGAACGTCAGTTGTAACTTCGAGTTCCTACAGTTGAGAACTCGACTTAGATCCTTGAATAACCAGACTAAGTGTGCTAGTTGCAATCTCTAGTAGACCTTTCCTAGTCAGGTTTTAAGTTGTATTTATTTACAGCTAACGATTACGTCGCAACTACGTGCGTTGATTAACCGGTTAATTGGATTATTTGGAAAATCACGAGAATCGATTACAATTTTGGAAAACTTTGTGTTTTCATAATATGTATATAAAATACAGTTTCTTTTAGTGACAAACAGTGAATTAATAATATTTTATTTATTTTAGCTAAACTCGTATTTAAGCCGTAAATTACGTCCTAACTACGAATATGAAATCAATCCAAACCACCCAAATTTACATCCACCAGAAAAGAAAAGAAAACAAACTACGCTACACAAATACATGGGCACAGCTACTGGTCCTAGGGTGGGCTTATGCCCGATACATCTTTCTTTTACATTAAATAAGAAAATGACTGAATTATTAAATAAAATGCAGAATTTAAATGACTATAATATTTAGCCTAAAAAATAAAATAATAATTTAAAGAAAGCTAGGAGTCTCAGACTCGGTCCATTTCCTCAAATTCGGTTTATGCCTCAACGTCCGGTCGGACCGGTGCGTTTGTATTTCGCCGGGGCCCACAGACCGGTACGGTCGTCGCCCGAAAATCGGTTTTATAAATCATTTTCGAAAGCCGGTTTTGAAATCAATAAAAATATAATTTTGTAAAAATTGGGCAGCACTTCCTCTATTCCGGGACAAACCCAAGAACTGGGAAGTGCGCCAACAACTCCTGCAAAATGTCCCAAACCAGGGAAACCCATTTCCAACCCAAAAT
Source organism: Iris pallida (assembly GCA_029216955.1). Classification (NCBI taxonomy): domain Eukaryota; kingdom Viridiplantae; phylum Streptophyta; class Magnoliopsida; order Asparagales; family Iridaceae; genus Iris; species Iris pallida. The sequence goes on from JANAVB010039818.1 coordinate 10,433,386, forward strand.
AGTCCACAGAAATATCCGCCAAAATAATTCCAACACCACAGAATTAATTCCAATCCACCGAATAATTTTCGAAATATCCGGGAATTCCAATACCAACCAATTCACGCCAACCCAGCAAGTAAAACACAGGAAATCAAACTAACGCAGCTAATCGAAATATAAAACGCAGCTATCCGGATTCCCGAGAGGGAACCGGGGGACCGATCTATCATCATTGACTCACGGGAGGGACGAACTACTCTGATTATCAGAAATTACCAGTTTCCATTGGCGGGGAGCCGCGGGAAAAACTCGAGAAAGGAATCCGAACTAAGTCGGCAGCAGGACGAAGATCCGAACCGCGGGAAAGTCCACGGACAGCGGGGAAATCCACAGAAAGGGTGCTGGACAGCGACGGGGTCGGGTTTTGACAGCGGGGCGCGGAGGGGATCGCGGTCACAGGGGAGATCCGCCGACTGGACGGCGGCGCGGGACAAAGGGGCTCGGCCACGGGGCGGTGGCGAAGAGGATCGCCGGAGCAAGGGGGCGCGGTGGCTCGGCCACGGACGGATCCGGCCGGAGCAAGGCGGCAGCCTCGGGAAACCCTCGGGGAAAGGGGGTTGCTGGCCTCGGGCGGAGAGGGCGGCGCCGGCGGTGAAGCCGCGCGGAGGGAGCGGTGGCGGCGCGGTAGAGCCTCGCCGGAGAGGGGCTCGGGGGAACAGCGGCGGGGTCGCGCTGGCTTGGCCGGGAACGGCGGCGCGCGGTCGGGGCGCCATCGGAGTCGAGCGGCGCGGGGCGGTCGGCCGCTGGGGGCCGAGCGCGGGGGCTGCCGGCTAGGGGCGGACGCCGGAGGGCACGCGTGGCCGGAGGAGGCGCGGTCGCCAGAGTCGGGCGGCGAGCTTGGGGCAAGGTCGGCATCGGGGCTCCGAGGGAGAGGGGGTCGCGCAAGGGGCGGGGCCCCGGCGGTCGGCCGGAGGAGGGGCGTGGATTTGGGAAGGTGGGTTTGGGGAGAGTTCTGGTGAGGGATTGGGAAGATAGGGAATTTGAAGAGAGAGAGATGAGAGTTAAGAGAGTGTTGCTCCTCTGTTGGAGTAGGGGAAATTATAAGAGGAGTAGTGATTGGGAGTTATAAGGGGAGTGGAAGAGTTGGACGTGGATGTGACGGTTTTAGAATGAGTAAAATGAGGAGAGAAATGAATTGAACGTGTAATGAGGTTTGAGGAGTTAAAGAATTTAATTTAGTTTAAAGAGAGTTAAGTGGGTTTTAAGAAGTTGTGCTGAGAAAAGGAATTCATTCCTTTATAATATATATTAATTTATAATTTATACACGAAATCGATCTCGGTTTCGGAATTGATTCCGAGTCGGATTTCGGAAATAGGAACGGGTTCGGATCTGGGTTCAATACACAACAAAATTCATTTATTTAATAGTAATTTTTCCTAACCGACAGATAATATAATAATAATAATAATAATAATAATAATAATAATAATAATAATAAACTATATAAAAATAAGAATAATAATATTAACAATGATATTAATAACCTAATTTAACTAGAAATCTACCGAAAAATTCTATAATAATAAAAATAATAAAAATCAGATTAAGAAGGAAATAGGGCTCGGGCCTGGGTCTGGGCTCGGACTCGGGTCTGGGTCCGAAAATCAAAAATCCAATTTATTATATTTTTTTGAAATTCTTTTTCACTCGAGAATATTTAATAATAAAAATAATAACAATTTTGAAATACTAATAATAATTATACCAAAATATTATTTAATAAATAATTACAAACTATGGGTTTCACAATCTTCCTTCCTTAGAAAATTTCGTACTCGAAATTTAAAGGTATGGTAGAAAAGACAAACATGTACGGGTACTGCGCCCGTAACTCAGATCCAACCATAAGAATTTCCAAGACAGTCGTGGATGAGACGGTTTAGGGGCAAGTTTCATTTATGGTGACATCCATGCAGAAAGAATACAAAAAAAAAAAAAAAAACGAACCAAAATACACGAGGTTGTTCAGACCATCATGCACCGGTCCTGATTAGACAATATATTAGTGGGTGCACCCAATAAAATACCGTCATGATCAAGCTTGACAAAAAATAGCTTGCAAAACTAGGCTAACTTCGTCAGCATCAGTCAAGTTTAGAACGAAAAGATAAGAAAATAAGTGATGACTCGAATTCTGATCTTCTTCTTACCTCTGACTAGGCTTGCAACTGGTTTCTCTGGCACTGAAAGGTTAAGTCCAAACTTGAACTCTGAATTATCCAAAATGTGACTCGGATCCGAAGTGTAGCATCTGAGCTGGCCTCAATTTCCTGCTCCGTCGAAACTGATTGTTCCTCTGGTAGAAGAAACTTCACCAAATGCAATTTGGTCTTCCCAAGACCTACCAAATTTCGAGACGCAACATCTCAAACATCTTCAAGCGTCTGGATTGACCTCTCTAATTGCTTGCCCCGCGGTACTCCATGAATCTGGTAGATGTGCTTCTCGTACAATGCTGCCCACTTCTTAGTGGATAAACCAACTTGAAGGAAATTAAAGTGTGCTGACTTAGTCAGTCGGTTCATTATAATCCAATTGGTGTTCTTCCCTCCTTGGAATCAAGGCAAACCTAACACATAGTCCATCGTTATGTGCTCCTACTTCCGGTCCGGAATGCCCAACGACTGTAGAAGCCCTGCGGGTCTCTGTCGACTAGCCTTCACTTGTTAACAAATAAAACATCTAACCTCAATTCTGAATACATCCTTCTTCATTCCATACTACCCAATAATAGTACGCATATCCCAATACGTATTGCTAGGATGTATGAAATACTGGTGCGCTTCTTGCATTAGTTCGTTCCTCAGTTCGCCAGATAGTACAAAAAGCCTCGTACCATTCTTCAGACCTCCATTATTGGCGATTTGAGAAACTTTCAAGTGTTCCTGCCAACACTTGATCTCTAAGTCTGCAAAGTGCCTCGTTTTGAAACTACGTCCTCTTGATTTTGTCCATCAGCCTCGAACTTCATCAATACTGAATCAGCATCCAGCTCCGTCCTTCTATCTCCAGGTAGTAACCTCCAGTCCAAACTTCTTGATATCTTCTAGCAGGTGCTAGTCCTTGGTTAAGAACTTCGCCATCAGTATCGACCAAGTGCAACAACAACCACATTAGCCTTACCTGAATGGTACTGCAGGTTGATTTAGAAATCCTTCATCTGCTTCAACCATCTTCTTAGTCTAACATTCAGCCCTTTCTGAGTGAAGATATATTTCAGACTTTTGTAGTCCGTATATATTTCACTCCCTTTCCATAAAAATCATGCTTCCATAGCTTCAAAGTAAAGATAATTGCAGCAAATTTCAAATTAGGTGTGGGATGATTCTTCTCATGAGTCTGTAGTTGCCTATATGAGTAAGCAATTACTTTCCCACGTTGTTGAAGAACGCAACCCAGTCCTTTCCAGAGGCATTACCGTAAATTGAGAAACCACCGGTTCCTGCGGGTAGCGCAAGGATTGGTGTAGTGGTAAGTCTCTTCTTCAGCTCCTCAATGCCGTCTGGCAAACTTTCGTTCAGATGAACTCTTCATTCTTCCAAGTGAGCTTCGTCATCGGCTCAGCAATCTTGGCGAAATCCTTCACGAACTTCTGATAGTAGCCAGCCAAGTTCAAGGATCTTCCGAATTGAACTTGGGGTATACCCCTCTTCAACAACAGCTATTTTCCATCGAAGTTTCTTCTCTTGACAACATGGCCAAAAGTCCACCTTGTCAAAGATCCACTTACCATAAAACTTCTTTTTCCTCAAAGTTTCCAAAACTTTCTCAAGTGTTCTTCATGCTCTTCTTCAGTCTTCAAATATATCAGAAGGTTATCTATGGAGAAGATAAACTGATTCAAATACTCATGAAAATCTCTGTTCATGAGATTCATGAACACAGCAGAAGCATTTGTCAGTCTAACGTCCTGACCAAAGAAAACTACACATACTTGGTGTTTGAACGCCGTCTTGGAAATGTCCTCTTTCCTGACTTTGATTTGATGGTAGTCAAATCTTAAGTCAAACTTTGAAACACTCTAACTCCACACATCCAGATCAAACAGATCCTCGATCCGGGCAGAAATTACTTGTTCTTTAGTGTCTGGTAATCGATGCACATCCGTTGTTCCATCTTTCTTGGGTACAAACAAGATAGGTGTTCCCTAAGGTGAAGTTCTATCTTGGATAAATCCTAGAGCCTTCATTGATCTGGTCCTTCATCTTCTATGAACTTCGAGTCTGCATCATGTCTTTGTAGGAGGCAAGGTCTGCTGGATAGAAAAAGGGTCCCTAGGTTGTGGCCTAACAGGTGTTGCTGGGTTATGAGCTCGGGTTTGATGGAAAGATAAGGGGCAGTCCTTTACCCGATGTTCAGCAGATCCACACGCCAAACATGGTCCCAAACTCTTGCGGCAACTAATGGCCTGATGACCAGGCCTCTTGCAATAGTTACAAGCCCAAAGCTTCTTACGACAAGGCTGCCGAAAAGTAGAGTACTTGATGGGACCCCAAATATCTTCTAGATTCAAGGGTATCCTTCCTAGGACAAAAGTTCTGCTCTAACTTGGTTGGAGATAACTAAGGCTACATCATGACGTTCTTCATGTCTTCTCTCGTGATATTCTTCTGTTCCTGCTGGGCTTCAACTTGTGCTTTCTGGATCTCCATGATTTCTTAAAATAGGGTAACCATTTGGAAGGTGTTTGCTGGTACTGGTGGAGCAACAAAAATGAATACTCCACCAAGGAAATGCAATTCAGTTTGAGATGAGGTAGGATTCGCCAGTGTAGAAAAAACTTCACTGGATGCATTATGAGGACGGTCAAACAGCCGCGAGGGGAAAGACCCTGGGCTTTGGTTGAGGAGATGGGGTATGATCCGGAGATAACACCTCATCGCCAGCAGGATTTGGTCAACGGTCATTCTCTGGAAGGTTTAGGACGCACACAAGCAAGGTAGCCTACCGGTCTATAATCAAGCAAAAATATTTATTTATATATAAATCGGACCTATGTTGTGACAAATCAATGTTCTAGTGTTCTAATTGTTTCTAGGTATGTTTTCCTAAGTTATTGTTCTGACCTGCATGGGCCACCACTAAAAACATGTCACGACCCGATCCCAAATAATTGGGTCGAATCGGATCATGCCCAGCCTGCACCGTTGTTGAGACGGCGGCAGTAAACTGTATCACTCATGCAGGTAAATAAACAACACAGTCTAATTGTCACAACTTTAATAATTCGAATAATTTATAAAAAAAAACTTTTTACAATAAAATGAAAGATACATCTGTAATACATTGTTTTCCACAAACATCATGAATTATAAAAGAAGAAGAAAAATCTAGGCATCTAGCTCATCAATCTCGAGATCATCGTCCTCTAGTTGGAATCTCAGGAAAAAATACCGTGGAACAAAGCATCATCAGCGGTACCTAAAATGTTGGGTCTCCAGTCAGGAGGGAGCAAAGTACAATTACGAATATCAAATAATTCAAATAATAATTTAAAATTTGCAATGTTAAACAATTTGAAATACTTTAACAATATTTTTCACAATTCTACAATTGAAAACAATGTGATTTGAGTAGGTAACGAACTATGACCGGCTTGGGATGATTCAATTATATCCTAATGATACGGTCCGGCCTATCCTCGTGTATAGGAGGAATCAGCTCGCACAATCAATGATGCAATATAGGGGTATTGGTCATAGACGCTACACTACTCCCCCAATATCCCGAGTCAATCAGATTCAATCAATGAGTCAATATTCGAACTCTAGGAGAGAGTTCCGTGTAGCAATGTGGTTTAAAATTGCAATAAAACAATTACTAGATAAATTACCAAATAGACATAACTGCACTTGCCTTTGTTTTAGAATGACTGGATAGACGAGTCGGTACCGAAGAGGAACGTCAGTTGTAACTTCGAGTTCCTACAGTTGAGAACTCGACTTAGATCCTTGAATAACCAGACTAAGTGTGCTAGTTGCAATCTCTAGTAGACCTTTCCTAGTCAGGTTTTAAGTTGTATTTATTTACAGCTAACGATTACGTCGCAACTACGTGCGTTGATTAACCGGTTAATTGGATTATTTGGAAAATCACGAGAATCGATTACAATTTTGGAAAACTTTGTGTTTTCATAATATGTATATAAAATACAGTTTCTTTTAGTGACAAACAGTGAATTAATAATATTTTATTTATTTTAGCTAAACTCGTATTTAAGCCGTAAATTACGTCCTAACTACGAATATGAAATCAATCCAAACCACCCAAATTTACATCCACCAGAAAAGAAAAGAAAACAAACTACGCTACACAAATACATGGGCACAGCTACTGGTCCTAGGGTGGGCTTATGCCCGATACATCTTTCTTTTACATTAAATAAGAAAATGACTGAATTATTAAATAAAATGCAGAATTTAAATGACTATAATATTTAGCCTAAAAAATAAAATAATAATTTAAAGAAAGCTAGGAGTCTCAGACTCGGTCCATTTCCTCAAATTCGGTTTATGCCTCAACGTCCGGTCGGACCGGTGCGTTTGCATTTCGCCGGGGCCCACAGACCGGTACGGTCGTCGCCCGAAAATCGGTTTTATAAATCATTTTCGAAAGCCGGTTTTGAAATCAATAAAAATATAATTTTGTAAAAATTGGGCAGCACTTCCTCTATTCCGGGACAAACCCAAGAACTGGGAAGTGCGCCAACAACTCCTGCAAAATGTCCCAAACCAGGGAAACCCATTTCCAACCCAAAATAGTCCACAGAAATATCCGCCAAAATAATTCCAACACCACAGAATTAATTCCAATCCACCGAATAATTTCCGAAATATCCGGGAATTCCAATACCAACCAATTCACGCCAACCCAGCAAGTAAAACACAGGAAATCAAACTAACGCAGCTAATCGAAATATAAAACGCAGCTATCCGGATTCCCGATAGGGAACCGGGGGACCGATCTATCATCATTGACTCACGGGAGGGACGAACTACTGTGATTATCAGAAATTACCAGTTTCCATTGGCGGGGAGCCGCAGGAAAAACTCGGGAAAGGAATCCGAACTAAGTCGGCAGCAGGACGAAGATCCGAACCGCGGGAAAGTCCACGGACAGCGGGGAAATCCACAGAAAGGGTGCTGGACAGCGACGGGGTCGGGTTTTGACAGCGGGGCGCGGAGGGGATCGCGGTCACAGGGGAGATCCGCCGACTGGACGGCGGCGCGGGACAAAGGGGCTCGGCCACGGGGCGGTGGCAGAGAGGATCGCCGGAGCAAGGGGGCGCGGTGGCTCGGCCACGGACGGATCCGGCCGGAGCAAGGCGGCAGCCTCGGGAAACCCTCGGGGAAAGGGGGTTGCTGGCCTCGGGCGGAGAGGGCGGCGCCGGCGGTGAAGCCGCGCGGAGGGAGCGGTGGCGGCGCGGTGGAGCCTCGCCGGAGAGGGGCTCGGGGGAACAGCGGCGGGGTCGCGCTGGCTTGGCCGGGAACGGCGGCGCGCGGTCGGGGCGCCATCGGAGTCGAGCGGCGCGGGGCGGTCGGCCGCTGGGGGCCGAGCGCGGGGGCTGCCGGCTAGGGGCGGACGCCGGAGGGCACGCGTGGCCGGAGGAGGCGCGGTCGCCAGAGTCGGGCGGCGAGCTCGGGGCAAGGTCGGCATCGGGGCTCCGAGGGAGAGGGGGTCGCGCAAGGGGCGGGGCCCCGGCGGTCGGCCGGAGGAGGGGCGTGGATTTGGGAAGGTGGGTTTGGGGAGAGTTCTGGTGAGGGATTGGGAAGATAGGGAATTTGAAGAAAGCGAGATGAGAGTTAAGAGAGTGTTGCTCCTCTGTTGGAGTAGGGGAAATTATAAGAGGAGTAGTGATTGGGAGTTATAAGGGGAGTGGAAGAGTTGGACGTGGATGTGACGGTTTTAGAATGAGTAAAATGAGGAGAGAAATGAATTGAACGTGTAATGAGGTTTGAGGAGTTAAAGAATTTAATTTAGTTTAAAGAGAGTTAAGTGGGTTTTAAGAAGTTGTGCTGAGAAAAGGAATTCATTCCTTTATAATATATATTAATTTATAATTTATACACGAAATCGATCTCGGTTTCGGAATTGATTCCGAGTCGGATTTCGGAAATAGGAACGGGTTCGGATCTGGGTTCAATACACAACAAAATTCATTTATTTAATAGTAATTTTTCCTAACCGACAGATAATATAATAATAATAATAATAATAATAATAATAATAATAAACTATATAAAAATAAGAATAATAATATTAACAATGATATTAATAACCTAATTTAACTAGAAATCTACCGAAAAATTCTATAATAATAAAAATAATAAAAATCAGATTAAGAAGGAAATAGGGCTCGGGCCTGGGTCTGGGCTCGGACTCGGGTCTGGGTCCGAAAATCAAAAATCCAATTTATTATATTTTTTTGAAATTCTTTTTCACTCGAGAATATTTAATAATAAAAATAATAACAATTTTGAAATACTAATAATAATTATACCAAAATATTATTTAATAAATAATTACAAACTATGGGTTTCACAAGAATCAAGATTGGTTCAACTTTTGATGGCTCTTCGCGATGAGTTTGAAACCATTAGAGCATCCATTCTTCACAGGACACCTCTTCCTACAGTTGATGTTGCACTCTCAGAACTAATATCTGAGGAGACTCGTAAAGTTCTTATTTCCAATACAGAAACCTCAGTCTTTGTTGCCTCTGCTCGCCAAAACACAAATTTTCGGAAGGTAAATTTGAACAAAAACTTTTCACGTGACTTATCAAAGGTACAGTGTAACTACTGTAAAGAATTTGGACACATGGTCAACAATTGCACTTCCCCGACATCGAAAAACATGCGAGAAAGAAAGAGATCTACTAGTACTTCTATGGCAACCTCTGCGCCTTCCATGGCAGCCTCTGCGCCACCATCCGTAGAACATAGTACTCTATCTGTTGCTGATATTCAAGAAATGATCCAACAATCTCTTTCAATTGGTAACAACTCCACGACTGCCTCTGCATTATCAGTCTCTCCAGGTATATACTCTACTACTTGGTTTCTTGACTCTGTTGCATCAAACCATATGACTTATAATTCAAATATTTTTTCGAATTTAACTCCTCTTTCCTGATGATCTCATTTAATCCATATTGCTGATGGTACTACTATTAATGCAAGTCATATTGGCTCCATTCAAACATCTAATAACCTGACTATTTCAGATGTTTATCTTGTACCAAAACTATCAATGAATCTTATATCAGTTGGACAATTATCTGATCAAGGATTTGATACTAACTTCTCCTCTTCTGGTTGTGTCATTCAGGACCGCTCAACGGGGAAGCAAGTTGGGACATTCCGTAAAGTTGGTCGCCTTTTTATTCTGGACAAACTTCACATCCCATCCACCATTGGTACCTCATTTATTGCTCCAACCATTTCTTCACCTCCTTTCATGTTTTGGCACTCCAAATTGGGTCATGTTTCTTTCTCCCGACTTCGATATATGATGAATAAAGGACTGTTGGGCTCTGTTAGTTCCGATAAAGAACCTTATTGTGCTGCTTGCAAATTAGCTAAACAACCAGCTCTTCCTTTTAATAACAGTACAACTTATTCTTCTTCACCTTTTGATATTGTGCATTCTGATGTGTGGGGAAAAGCACCAATAAAGTCCAAAGGAGGTGCCCAATATTATGTCCTTTTTGTTGATGACTATTCTCGCTATACATGGACATATTTATTACATTCTCGGACAGATTTTCTTAAAGTATATATTGAATTTTGCACAATGATCAAAACACAGTTTTCAAAAACTATTAAAAATTTTAGGTCGAACTCTGGAGGCGAATATATATCGAAATATTTTCTTGACTTTTTGAAATCTCAAGGGACCCTTCATCAATTATCATGCACTGAAACACCTGAACAAAACGGTGTAGCAGAACGAAAACACCGTCATATTGTAGTAACTACTCGTACATTACTTCTTTCATACTTAGTTCCCCGTACCTTTTGGGGAGAATCTGTTCACACTTCTACCTATATCATTAATCGTATCCCTTCTATAGTCACTAACGGGATATCCCCCTTTGAACGCCTTTATCAGACCCCTCCCGATTACTCAGAACTTCGAGTCTTTGGCTCCACCTGTTTTGTCCTTCTTCCCAAAAGAGAACGGGATAAACTCAGCAAGAAAACGACCATGTGCATTTTTTTAGGTTACGGTATTCAACAAAAAGGTTATAGATGTTATGATCCATCTTCTCAAAAACTTTACGTCTCTCGGCATGTTACATTTTGGGAGAAGATACCCTTTTACTCACTCCCAAAATATCAGACAAATGTCTCTGACTCACTTCCATTTCATGATCCTTTTATTGATTCACCACCTGCAAGTTCTGAACAAACATCACCACAAAATCACCCTACACAATGTACTGAACCTGCCATAGTGCCACCATCAAACAATCTTGACATTACCTCCCCAGAGAATAATCCAACAATTGTTGATCTCGTCCCTCCAGAAACTGATCTAGTTCCCTTAATTTCAACTCGACATGTTCGTGACAAACACCAACCTGCTTATCTGACAGATTATCACTGCTATTTGTCTACTCTTTTATCACTTCATGAACCAACAACCTATCGTGAGGCCTCTTCTGACCCACTTTGGCAACAAGCCATGACAGAAGAGCTAACTGCTCTACAAGATACTAATACATGGGATCTTGTAGATCTTCCTCCTGGTAAATTTGTTGTACGGTGTAAATGGATTTACAAGATTAAGACCAAGTCTGATGGTTCTATTGACCGATACAAGGCCCGTCTAGTTGCAAAAGGTTTCACCCAAGAATATGGTATTGACTATGAAGAAACTTTTGCCCCTGTTGCTCGTATGACCACTATACGAACATTGATTGCTGTTGCTTCTATTCGTCAATGGAAACTATATCAAACGAATGTTAAAAATGCATTTCTTCATGGCGACCTTCAAGAGAAAGTTTATATGAAACCACCCCGTGGTCTCCCACACTCTCCTCATCAGGTTTGTAAACTTCGTCGTGCATTATACGGTCTCAAGCAAGCCCCTCGAGCTTGGTTTGAAATTTTTTGTACTGCCATCATTACCTATGGTTTCAGTCAGAGTACACATGATTCTGCTATGTTCTTTCGTTCATCTAATGAAGGCATTGTTATTCTTGTCATATACGTAGATGATATGGTCATTATAGGTAATGATTTCAAAGGTATTCATGCTTTAAAGTTACACTTGAGCACCTGTTTTGAGATGAAAGATTTAGGTACTCTCCGTTACTTTTTTGGAATTGAGGTTGATCACTCTTCTAATGGTTATTTTCTTTCTCAAGTAAAGTATGCATCTGAAATACTTCTTCGTGCTTGTTTAACTGATACTAAGACTGCAAATACTCCTCTTGAATTGAATGTCAAGCTTCATGCATCTGACGGCACCTTACTCTCTGATCCTACTACATACCGCCAGGTTGTAGGCAGTCTTAATTATCTTACTATCACTAGACCCGACATTAGTCATGCCGTTCATATAGTAAGTCAATTTATGTCTTCACCTCGCTCTACTCATTATGCATATGTTCTTCGAATCTTGCGATACTTGAAGGGGACTCTGTATCATGGACTACACTTATCCTCTACCTCCAAGCTTACTCTTTGTGCTTATTCTGATTCTGATTGGGCGGGAGATATCACAGATCGCCGTTCTACCACTGGCTTTTGCATATTTATTGGTGATTCTCTCATTTCTTGGAAAAGTAAGAATCAAACAGTAGTTGCCCGCTCAAGTGCAGAAGCTGAATATAGAGCTCTCGCTCACACTACATCAGAGATTATTTGGCTACGCTGGCTTCTTCAAGACATGGGTGTTGACTTTTCATCATCTACTCCTCTGTTTTGTGACAACAAGAGTGCTATTCAAATAGCTCATAATGATGTTTTTCATGAGCGCACCAAACACATTGAAGTTGACTGTCATTTTGTCAGGGATCATTTTACAAAAGGAACCATTCACCTTCCATACATTTCTTCCGAAGCTCAAATAGCAGATTTTTTTACAAAATCACACCCCTTGGCCCGGTTCAATTTTCTAGTATCCAAACTCCATATGTTTTCTAAAGCATCTTGAGTTTGAGGGGGGGTGTTACAGACAAGAATAAGACAGTTGTACACAACTGTGACTAGCTATTGCTATCATTCCTTTCCAAGAGTCTTTCCTCTTTAGAATGTTACCGTTGTATATTTTCCTATTTTGCATTCATTGTAAAGTGTATAAATTAGACTTACCTCTAATGAATAAATCATCAGAAATTGTTCCAATCTCTTTTGTTACACTCCTCACTGTCACTCCCCCAATGGAAGAGAAAAAGATTGTTAACATTTTATTTTTGTTGTTTTCCATATATGTTGAGTAGAGTTTCTGCCATGTACTTATTAATTTCTATCTTATAGACCTTATAGACCTTGTACTTCCACCCCATACATGTTTAGATTTTTTTTTTTCGTTTCTATTTTATAGACTTTGTACTTCCACCATTTATTATTTTTTATAAAATGTCAAATGATTTATTAGATTACTATGGAAGATGAGGACTATGTTGCTGAATGGATATTGATGGGAGAAATTATGCAAAATGGATGGAGAAGGACAATTTTGTCATATAGACATGGGAGGCGAACAAGAAATTCGAGAAATTCATATTTACTCTCAAATTCAATGTGTATTCATCAATAAAAATAAAAAATAAAAAATTTATTTATCAATAACTAAATAAAGCCTCGGAAATCTAGAAAATTTTAAAATTTGTAAATGAATCAAACAGTAGTAAACACATCAAAAGGGTCACCATCCTGATCCGAACCCGGCTCATTCACTCAACGATTCAGACCGGCGTTGCTGTTCTTGCCCCTAAAAAAAGCAACTAAAAAAAGCAACAACGGATGTGAAAGTGTTAAAAAAACTGAATTACATAACAAACACCAACCCCTCGACACGTCCGCCGCCTTTCCCAAGGCCTCCGCTCCCATCGATCTGGTCTGGTCAAACGAGACGCACAGATCCAATCGAGATGAGACCTCGCGAGAGAGACCAAGAGCCACCGGCGCCGGAATCCTCGCCTCCGCCGGGGCCTCCGGCCGCTCGTCTCACCGGAAACCTCAGCAGCATGATCGTCCGTCCAACCGACTCCGCCGGAGGAGGAGCCGGAGCTGGAGGCGATCTCGAGAAGGGCGAGGCCAGAAATCGCCGCGAGTCGCCCCTCCGCCGCCGGATCTCGCCGCCGATCGATCTCCGCCGGCGCAGGGGGTCTCCTCCGACTTTCCGGCGGAGGGAATCGCCTATCGCGTTCCAGCGCCGCGGTACCCCTCCTGATCTATATCGGCGAGGTGGCGGCGGCGGAGCCGGGTCTCCTGCGGCGGCGTTCCGTTCGCGATCGCAGCGGTTTAGTGACAATCCAGGTCTTAATATTTTGTTCTTTTTAGTACATGTTATTTTTTATTTTTTTTTAATTTTGATTCCTATTAGACTTGGTTGCATGCTATAGAAGTAGAGGTTTGTAGCTTAATTAGGTGAAGTTTAGCCTTCTATAAATAGTATTATTATGTTGATAGTAAGAATGGATGAACTTTTGTTTATTGGTTGGTAGCTTTGGTTACATGGCAGAACGATACGGACACGGCACGAATTTCAGCGTGTCAAGGTATGTTTTGGAGTGTCTGTCGACACGGGAGACGACACCATTGTTAGAGTAATCTTAGGTTGGTTGTTTAGAGTCTGTTTTGATTCTAAGAAGTCTAAGAAGTTTGAAACTGAAAAAAAGAAGGAAGGGAAGTGCACTTCTTGTGAGGGCTGTTTGGATGGAGGATTTTTGTCTTCTGGCAATGGCAAATCCAAACACTTATTATATTTTGTTGAAAGGTGGAGTTGATGGCATAGAAGAGGCTTTCCTACTCTTTGCATGGGCATGAAATTGTTCTGGGAAGTTGTTGTCACGGAGAAGTAGGAATTTGGACGGGAAGTGTCAGCATATTAAAACTCATTAATCTACACTTCCGACATTTCTCACCCAAAGGGATAAAGGTAACTCGTGTTCGAGGGGAAATGCACTTCCTTCAAACCAAAGTTACCAAACACATTGAGAGAGAGAGACAGATGACAGTGGATGTCTTGTGGACTTTTTGCCATCCATACCGGCCCTTACTTGCATATAGTTAAGGGCTAATTAGCATTTAGACCCTGGATTTTATACCATTTTAGAGTTTAAGCCCTCACGTCCAATTGGAAAGTTTGGACCCTGATTTTTTATTTGTGTGTTCTTTTTCCCATTATACCACCTCGAGCTTATATAGAAAAGTTTCATGTCAAGCATTGGAGGGAGGGTATAACGGGAAAAAGGAAACAAAAAAAAAAATCAGCGTCCAAACTTTCTAATTGGACATGTGAGGGAAACTCTAAGCCGGTATAAAATCTAGGGTCTAAACGCTAATTAGCCCTATAGTTAAACCTCAAATTGCACATCTGTTGTCTTTTGGGCTCAATTAGTCTCCATTTTTTCCCCATGTTGGGTTCACATACATATACCAATCTATGATAGCCTGGAAAAGAGTTCACCTTTATCATTGTCACAATAGTAGGCCTTGTCATTCAGCTAGGTAATTGGATGACCTAACGCCAAATTTCCACAAATAAAGTCCGCATAAGTTCGTTTTTTTTCTTTGTTTGAAATTGTCCTTTTTGTATATTTAAAATTTTCCTTGCAAACTTACATGATATTTACTTAAGGGAAGGACGGTGATATTGGGTGGTGGTATCTGTTACCTTACTATTATATTTGCATTGCCATATTTTTTGGATATCATATAGGTTGTATATAACTGGTGAGTTTATCATATTTTCGTCTAAGATTGGGATACCATTTGTTAACATCTGCAAATGTGCCTTTTTTTGATCTATATACTTCTTCTTGATAGGAGACTTCTTTGGATTTTAACATAACAAAGTGGTGTAGACACGTGCTCTCATCTTCAGCTTTTGCATTCCCATACATTATTTCCTTTTCCTTGCTGTTTCAATTGTTAGTAGAAGAATTTTCATATCTGGTCTGTGTGCTTAAATAAATGTCTTTATATTTCTTTGATTTAGTCTTATAGAATAGTGTTTTGGTTAACATGTTGAATACTATTTTGCCTGACCATCCACGTCTGCACCACCTGCTGGCAGAATTTATAATTTGAAAGGTTTTCATCTGATGAATGCCACTCTTGTCGTATTGCTGTGTACTGACATTGTAGTATGCACTTATTTATCTTTTGTTTAATTTGTTCCCTTTGTTGCATGTTCAATGTAATGGTCAAACACGTGGATCTCTACAGTATGCCATATTGAAATGATTTTGTTGTTGTGTTACAGTTTCCAAGTTGCCTGGTCTGGGTGGAAGATCACTGTAAACGAAGGCAGAATCTATGCTGGCTTGATATTGCACTTGTTTTGCAGAAAATTTCATGGGTTGTAGTAGGGTTAGCAACTGACGTGTCAGCTGGATAAAGGCTATTTGTGAATAATTTTGGTTGAAACCTTTAGCTTTATGGTCTTGGGCATCAATGTAGAGTACTGCTTTCCAGAATTAGGTAGTTGATGGTAACTTGGAGTTTGCCATGCTGCACCTATAGCATCGTAACTTGGCGAGGATTATTGTTCGTGAGAGGGTAACACTTTCAGTAGTTCAATAACTTTGGCATGACTGAATTTGGACTACAAGTTCTTGGCATATTATTGGACTAAAAATCAGCAAGTTGCAACCTCTTTTAGTGTTCGTTGTAGCTTGCCATCTATTTCTTGACCAAACTATTATGCCAAATTACTTTCAGTGGTTAAAATTTTCAAATATTGGTACTTATGCTTTCAACATTTCCTACCACCTGGCGCAATTGGGTTAGAAGTCTTTGCATGAGAGAGTTTTATGGTACGGGCATCACTATATAGTTCTGCTGGAGCTGTGAGGAACTAGATTTTTGATTGTAGGACCATGCATTGTTTAGCATGAATGCTTTCTGGAAATAGGAGGTTCATGGTAGATTGGAAGGAAAGTATTTTATATGAGATAATTAGCTTTGTGGGATTTTATGTTATCAAGATATCGTGATAAAGGTGCAGAATTTTTGTGTGGTAAACAAGCAGAGTGACTTGGAAGCTGTATGGTCTGGTGTTTACTATTGATGGGGAAGGTACAACAGAATGGACAGAAGGTTTGCAGGTTACCACAAATAGTGGTTTTGGGGAACGGGAATGAATGGCTTTTGGTGTTGGGTGAATGTTCAACTTCGACAATTCACATGGGGGCAGCAATCTTCCTGAGTTTTGTGCAGTAGGTTGAACCATTAAGTGGTTGGCTCAGCAAAGGGATCTCTGATTGGAAAACCTCATGTAATAGCGAAAGTGGATATGAAACTAGGGTGATGAGTATCATAGGAAAGATTGAATAGCGTTGACTCCAGTAAGTGGTTCTATGACATAGGTTTTGGTGGAAAGTTTTTTGGGTTGGTTATATTGGAAATGTTAAGCAAGTCTCATTTCCCAGGGAGAGTCATTAAGAATGTTAAGGGAAGCTATTCCTTTACGTGCGAGTTACATTAGACCCGTTAAGTTCTAGCTCTTCAAACTCCTGAGTTTATGCACTTCGTGTCTTGGTGATCTCCTGAGTCTTTATTTAATGTTATGCAGAGGGTTGAGATATGCATGTGATTCAGAATCATGCCATATTAAGTAAGTGCAATTAGGTTTGGATGCATATATTATTGCAGATATTTTTATTGTTTCATGTTGTGGGTGTTCCGGGTTAAGCTGTTAAAGAATATTTCTTCAGTTGTGGAAATTGGTGGAAGGCACTCTTGACATTTTTTTGGGTTGTCTTACTGGGAATTCATTCTTAGT
Source organism: Iris pallida (assembly GCA_029216955.1). Lineage (NCBI taxonomy): Eukaryota > Viridiplantae > Streptophyta > Magnoliopsida > Asparagales > Iridaceae > Iris > Iris pallida. The sequence goes on from JANAVB010039818.1 coordinate 10,450,396, forward strand.
GACCTCAGGGAGAAGTGATTCCTTTATGGATTCAACTATTAAATTGCCTCATGGAAAATGTGACTTTGTACTGAGCTCCCTCGAAGCATTTACTCAGTCTGTTTAACTATACCCAGAATCAAATGGAGCGCTGATGTTCTAAGCCAATTTTGGTAGCACGAGATATGGGAACTTCGCATTGGTTCTTTTTATTTAAAAAGAGTAGAATGATAGGTTTCCAAGAGTGCTTTCAGCTTATTTGCGCACATAAATATATTGGCCACCTATTATTCAGGGTTTTAGCATATGAAAGCATTGAAATCACTGCACCATTCTTTACCTGAACAGTAAAGAGGGGTTATTCTGAAGGTATTGTCTTGGCAAGATCGTACACCTGTTGGAATGCATTGTATCATTAGCTTCGAACTGCGTAATTTGTTTATAATATCTTTCGTCATTTAGTGCCGATTTGCTTTTTTCCAGGATATATGCCCCATGCAGGTTCTATTTCGCCGCCTCCACGTCGTCCAAAGTTGGATGATGACTATGATCCTGAGTTTGATCACCCAGTTGGGCAATACTTTGGTCGTGGGTTTAGAGGTGGGAGGGCTGGAGGCAGATTTCGTGATGTTTCTCCACATGAAGGCTTTGGGAGGGGTGGTAGGCCCATTGGAAGAGGACACATGTTGGAACGACGGATATCACCCTCCGGAGGAGAATATGTTCACAGAAATGATCCAAATTTATCTCCCAGAGAAGGTGACTGGATTTGTGGCAGCCCTCGGTGAGTTCTATCCGTCTTTGGCTCCTTGACCAACGCATGTATATTTGCTGACTATTTGAATAGAACTCATAAGTCATAAATTAGGTTGTAGAAGTCACTATATGCTAATTGTTTATTTTCCTGCCAAAAAATGATCTTTTACTTATCTATCTTTAGTTCTTCAAATACAGTTATCAGACTTTTGCACTTTGGTCACCTTGAAGAAAGGTTTATATTCTGTCATCTCTATTCATATTTTTCATCCTTGTTTTACATCGAACTACTCTGTTCCTTCAGGTGTGGGAATCTAAATTTTGCACGACGAACCTATTGCAACAACTGTAATAAGCCTCGATTTGCCCCTGGTCACGCTGGACTTGACCGCAGTCCTCGAAGGGGTTACTTTATCTCCCCTCCACATGGCTCTCCGCCAAGGTTTGTGGATCCAGCCTTGGTTCGTGGCATAAGAAGGGGAATTGGCAGCTACAGATCCCCTCCCCGTGCCTGGGGCAGTGAAGTTTCTAGGGACTTTGGGACTGGTTCACCACCACCACCAAGGCGTGTAGGTGGAAGGTTTCAGGATCACATGCGAAGGGATGATAGGCCTCTGGACTACGAAGATGATTTCAGGGGAAGAGAGAAATTTGACTGGCCCGTGGGAGATGATTGGAATAGAAGGGACATGCTCATGCCAGCGAGACGAGGATATGATCAAAGATCTCCGTCTCCTCGTGATCGTTGGGTGCGTGGGTCGAGGGACAGGAGCCGATCACCTTTGGGAGCCAGACCGGCAAAGGTTTCACATATGGGCCGAGGGCGTGTGGACGGGCGCTTTGATGATTCGTATATGGACAGGGGGCGGCGTGTGGACGAGCCAGATCTTGGTCGCAGGGGATTTCATCGGGACGATGACTCATTTGCTGGTCGAGGCAGAGGCGATCGGCGAGGCATGGCTCGTGGGAGGAGCAACGGTGATAGGTACTAGCTCTACATAAGATATGTAGACAATGGTTGAACTGAGAGGTGTCGAGTGCCTTTTCGCTTTTACTAAATTTGTAGATGGTATCCTCTCTTTTTTGTGTATTGGATTGGATTATTGACCTTGTATTTATGAATTGTGTCTGGTTATGACTTCTTGGTGGACCTAGTTCAAGCAGAACAATGCAGTAAGCACTTTTTAAGTGCATGCCTATTCTACTGCATTTTGTTGTGTTTCTGTTGAAAGTGTGTGTTGTTTCCATTGAAGTGGGATTTGTTTGTGACAGGGATAGCATCATGGCTGATATTATGTGTTACCATTTTGCGTGTAAATCCTGTTCTGCTTTCTAGAATTAATTTGCTTGACTACTCAAGTTTGTGAAAAAGGAAAAAAAACCCACATTTTTTAAGTTCTAAAATTAAATTTCTTATGGGAAAATCATGCTAGTTTCCTTTTTTGTTCATCTTGAAACCCCATGCAAATATGCTAAGCCATTTGGCAACAAGGGACAGAGAACATTATATGGAATTTTAATTTTCTGCAGCCCATTTATGTAGAACCATGACATATAGGGTTTTGCTGGCTGTTTTTGAGCATGTACAAACTGTACGATCGTACAGATCCGTAGAATATCAAAAACGACTCTAAATCCCGTACAACCTTATGTAGTATTTGTACATGGTCCTTAGAATATCTTCCCGTACAACCTTATGTAATATTTGTACATGGTCCATAGAATATCAGAAACGATGAATTCCTTACAACCTTATGCAGCTCAGCTCCTATATAGTATGTTGTACTGGTTTCAATTTAAACTGGACTGTACGAAAATTTAGATGCATGAATTTAGATTAGATCATTCCAAAACCTACTCCTCTCCTATCATGCAAGTCAAGATTTCAAATTAGATATCTAGAACCTCGTCCAAAAATAGTAGGTATAAACTAAACTTAATATGCCATTATTCCCAGAAAAGGAAAATTCACAGTTTTGATGAAAATACAAACCATTTTTTTTTCTTTTCATTTCCCATAGAAGTCATAATTAATTAACAAATACACAAAGTCCATAAATGCTCGTTGATCCAACGCAGCCCCTCCAAATCCAACGGCCAAGAATCACCCGCTTGTAGAAACTCCCGCCTGCGCCTTGTTAGCAATCACCCGAATAAAACTTGAATTATACGCAAATTTTTTCGTATCATTCAGAAGCGTATAATGTTTGCCTACTTTTGAAAGTTTCGAATCAGTACATAAATTTTAATCATATAAAATTTTAAACGTGTTATGTATAAATTATTGAAAAAATTGACAGAAAAAACGTGGTAGGAACCTATTTAATTAACCAAAATTGACAACATATTTAAAAATGTTATATTTCTAATCTCATTATTTTTATTTTCAAATTTTTAACCAAATTTTTGAATATATTTTATTTGCTCTGAGCCGAGTTATATTCATCGTCTCCAATTTTTTCCGCTTTGCCGAATTGCTAACAAGGCTCCAGCGTCCAATATCGCTTTCTAACAACCTGCGCCATAATTTTAGCGGGAAAAATCTTGCCCTCCTCTTTCCTGCGCAATCCCGACCGTCCAGTCCACACTCGCTTTAATCGGACGGTTTCAACCCATCCAGGATCCACCATGTGATCCACTCGCTTTATTTTATTCACTCCATTATTCAAATCCCATTTGAATATCCGACGGCCAACAACGCTCCTCCAGCAATCCTATGAATTTCGACCGTCAGATCAGATCGGACGTTCTCGTCCGTTCGATCCAGCGCCAACGAAAATCCGGCCGTCGAATATTGGAATTTGCGTTCAAAAGTTGAGAGGGGGGAGAGAGAGACTTCTTTTTTTCCTCTCCTCCCTCCACCTCTTTCTCTCTCCCTCGACAGATCTCCGCCGTCCGATTGGTAACCGACGGCCGAGATCTCGCCGGAATTTCTCGAAATTGGGCGGCTGGGATGAAACAGGAGGTGAAATCGGCGGCGGCGCCGCCGTCGGATTTCGCGGAGAGGAAGCTCGCTCGCCAGCTCGATTTCACGTCGGCTCCGGTGCCGGCTCCGTTGACCCGCTCGCCGATGCCGATCCCGGCGCCGATGTGAGCTTTCCACTTAGCCCCCTCCAATTTTGACGCTATTTGCTTCTTTTGAACATAATTTGAATTCTAGGGGTTCATTTGTAAAATTCGATTTTGTCACACCCTTTTCTATTCTTAATTCGAATTGGTATGGTCATAAAGCTACAAGCTTTAGCGTTTCTTGATTTAATTGCTTAATTTTTTTTTTTTTTTTGTAATTTTCTCTACTGCTTTCGGTTGACATCCTAATTATGCAAAAAATGTGATTTTTTTATTTAGAATAACAAAATAGTTGTAATTTTGAAAGATTTCTTATTGTATGTGATGAGTAGTTGATGTTATTAGTTCTTTTTTGAATTCTTGACCTAGAATTTCTAGATCTGGTTCAGTAACTTCCCAGTCGATGACAGCTACGTGTCCGACACGCTTGCGGCACTGGTTTTTGGAGTTTCTGTGCCATTCTTAATTGATGTTCGAACTGTGTACTTTAGCAAATTTCCATTTGGTGTCTCCTGTACGTGTATAAATTTTAGGTGTATTTGTTTTTACAGGGTGGGCTCCTCTTTTATCTTTACTTTGTAGATTATAATTTAGTTAAAGAGTTGGGAATTCATGTCAAAAATTTACAAATTTATACCAAAATTTAATGAAAAACCATGTTGCACAAACAAAGATACAACATGATAAAGACACAGTGACACGGACATGGCTTCAATTTTGGTATCTCCTAGGGTCTGCCTGGCAATTATAGGGGTAGCGGTTATGAGGTGTTTTTAGAGTACCGGTAATGAACGGTTATGAGAGGTCCGGTTTAGATGGTTTTTAAGTAGCGGCTTTTAAACCAGTCCAATACATGCTTGGTAATTCACTATCGAGCGATTCCGAAAGTTTTTTACACGAATAAAATTAAATAGATAAGGGTATCAGTAGTTATAATTATATTTTTTTTGTGAGGATATAAATGGAATAAAATAATAAAGCCGCTCAAAATCCATCGATTTGGGGTGTTTATAAAGCCACCCAAAATTACATTACAACGGTTTTAGGGGTTTTTGAGCCGACCAAAATCAGTGCCTAAAAAAATAACAAGCATGAGTTTTCATAAACGGTCGGTTCAAAAACACCCAAGAACCGGTGAAAATACCGTTACCAAGCAGACCCCTAGTGTATTTTCGAGTGTTAGTGTCTTGTCAAATATGTATCAGATAAGACACGAACGTGACACCAATGTTTGGACTTTCTAGTGTCCGTGCTTCCTAGCTGAAACAATACATGCTTTTGTAACAAACCCACTGTTTCGTAGTAATGCTAGTTTCTGATCTTAGTTAAGCATTTGAAGAGAGTAGTTATATATTGGATTCTGTACAACTATTGAAGTATGTGACGAATGTTGTTATTCTCTAGGAAGTACATATTGTGTTCCTGTTCAAAGAGCAACTTTTTTTTTAATTTGGTTCATAGAATCTAAGAGTTGTGTTTTGCTATGGGATATCTTCTAATTGCCACTGCTCGTCTCTCTCCAGGGTGCCAGAGCCACAAAGATCACGCTCACTGCCCTCATTTGAGGCTAAAGACGCTACACCTAAGAAACCGAAGCAATGCAACTGCAAGAATTCGAAATGCCTGAAGCTGTAAGTGTCATTGTTTTGGTAGCGACCTAATTGTATTTTTGAAGATTACTATTGAATGCGTCAATGCTTCGTGCTGTTGATTTGAATTTCATACTGTCAGTATATATTGTTATCTACAATATAACCCCCTTAGTGGTTCATAGTATCATAATGAAATAATATCCACAAAATTTAAGTTTGTTGTAGCTGATAATGGTCTTGCAATATGTTGAGCATACAAAATGCTCATGTTGTTGAGTTTCTTTCTAGGTAATAGTCAAACTCTATGTGCCTCTTCCTTTTGTTCTTTCCTTGACGAAACTCGAGTAAAGACATTTGAAAATTGAAATCCTTCTTTCACCGCTGAGCTGATTGGTATTTTTCATCCGTCCATCTCCAATTTCAGCTGCTGACCCACTGATAAAGGTCCAAAAGCAGGGATGAACTGCCGAATCCCCTGAATGGAATGTACCAAAAAGGACAAGGGATTGCATCTCACAGGGACAGATTCTTGAATGGAACCACTATAGGGATGAGTTGCCTAATATAATATTTGTGTCGGAAATTTATACACCATGAAGTTTCAGTTATTTTTCTGTAGTGTTCCTGTAACTTAAGAGATGCAATATAATTTATTTTACTTTATCACATTCTTAATTGATATGCTATACACTAGTAGCGAACACTTCTTTCTTCTGCCTGTTGCATATTTCTATTGTTAGTTTGTTGCTTCTTTGGTGGTTATAATGCATTCTTATATTTGTTAACTCTTTTGTAATGTGTATAATTGTGCCTATATTTCTGTATCATTAATCTTATATTTGTTAATTATATATTAATTAATACGTATTTCTATTTGGAAATTAAGTTACAGTAAGTATGTATTGATTAATCCATTTCAGAGCCATGTTGTAGTTTGAGTACAGCAATAGTAGAGAACTATATAGGTTCTTACTGTACACTGACTGCTCAATCGGGTGTATTGCATGGTAAGATCGAATAATTGATGTTTCCTTACTACTGACTAGGTCAGCCTTAAAAGTCAAAAACTATATTTCTTGTAAAGCTATGAAAAACTTTTGTGCTCCGTCATACTTGAGTTATATATTTATTAATTGACTTAGAAGAGCTAGAAGAGCACATGTCATATTTGTTCTTACTTATTTATCTAGTTCTCATTAAACTTCTCTTTATCTAAGTGATAAGTATCAAGGTGTACTTGTCATATCAGGCTATTGCATGCATTGATAACTCAGGATGCCCAAATTGGAACATCATGTTTTTACTCTCCTGAATTTTGATACTTATTGTTAGGTACTGCGAGTGCTTTGCAGCTGGGATTTACTGTGATGGGTGCAATTGTGTAAATTGCCAGAACAATGTTGAGAATGATGCTGCAAGGAAGGATGCTGTTGAAGCTCTTCTAGATCGCAATCCGCATGCATTTAGGCCTAAAATAGACAGTAGTCCACTTGCAATCCGAAATAAAAGGGTATACTCTTCTCTTGACATGTTACTTGCAAGTCCTTATTCGCACTTGTTTTGGTTACTAATACCAAGTTGATTTACTTGAAATTCCAGTTACTTATGATTATCTAAGACAAAAATGTTCCATTCTCTACGTTCTGAAGATCTGATAAAAACTGATCATTGGGAAGTGTGACAGTTTATTACTTTATCCCTCTGTAACTAGAATGACAGGAATAGCTAGAGTAACACAGACAATAGAAAGCATTGACATGCAACCACATCGTTCATGTGAGATCACAAGTTTGCTAAATCGTTTATGGCCGTCAACTGACTGTTCTCATTTCCAATACAAACACCTAACATGTATATGAATCATGATACTGATGCTCACTCAACACCATACCCTATATTTCCCTCCCGTGCCTATTGATTACTGAGCATAGATAAAATCCACTCACAGTTGTGCATCTAAAATGTTTTACGCACATGCTAACTTGATCTTTTGGTAGGCCAGTGCAAGGCTGTTGTTGCTTCTACGTTTTGAGAAAATTTGGGACCAGTTTTATTTGGTGGATATCTACTCTCCGTCTATATTGTGCTGCTGGACATGCACCCACCAAGTGATTACACCCACAAATTGCCTTGGTGATTGTTTATTAGAATTTTAGATGCTTCTGCAAGCACTTAGACATCAAACTTGGGAAAGGTTTTTTTCAGAAAGTTAATACTTAATGTCCTCCTTCCACTTTCCGAATTAGTCCATCTAGATAAATTTCATTCAGATTTAATATGTACTAACTCTCAAAGTTGTGAGAGGAAAGGTAAACAAGGAAGATGAAACCAAAAAGTAAAAGAAGAGCACTTGAACCAGCATGTCCTGTAGATAGTTGATAGATCTTTTATTGGTTGACCCAAACATTTTAATCGGTTTGTCCTTGTACAAGTTTTGTAATTAATAATGACTTCATTGGTTCTCTGAAGAGTAATTACTAATTAGTATAGAACAAATTTTTTAGGTGCTGTAAACTGCTAATAATTATAAATCTTCTTGTGGGGTGGGGGTGCTGACCCTGGGAGGTGGTCCTATTTTTCAGAAGGACAATGAAAATGTTAGTCTCTTTACCTAAACATAAAATATATGTCCCCATTATATGCTAGGAAGAGGCAGGGAAGCTCCCTTTGGTGGGTAAGCATAGTAAAGGTTGTCACTGCAAGAAGTCAGGTTGCCTCAAGAAGTACTGTGAGTGCTTCCAAGCTGGTATTCTCTGCTCTGAAAACTGTAAATGCTTAGACTGCAAGAATCTTGAAGGGAGTGAGGAAAGGCGAGCTCTTTGCATTGGCGACCAAGGAAACAGCGCTACGTACATCCAACAAACAGCAGATGCGGCAATAAATGGAGCACTTGGTTCCTCACTATACGGATCCCCATTATCTAAAAGGAGAAGGGGCAATGAGCTAATGTTTGGCACATCAGTGAAGGATCAACTCGTAACCAGGCATACACAACTACCTCAGGTATTTTCTCTTTTGTCTTATTATTACTGTCTGTGCTCTGAAAATTTACGCATTTGAATAACTGCATACATAAATTATGTAGGATCTTCCACCTCTTTCTCACCCAGCACACACACTCCAAAAATGCAATACAAGTACCTCCCCACTTAGTAGTACAATGTGATTTAGTAAGAAATATCAGTATATAAAATGCTCACTGGAGCTTGAATGCAAGTCAAAATTTGTTATTGCTGCTGAGTGTGTCCAGCATGTGTCAGGCTAATAATCTTATGTCGGAACCTGCATCTTCTGTACCGGCGACCCGTGCACCTGCTTCACATTCTAAAGTCACATACAGGTGATTGTCTGTCTTTAGTGATCTTATCTTATACAGTTGTCTCCTTTCTCGGACTTGATCTTCCATGTAGTCAGGAGTAAGTCGATTGATTGAAAGTTTAATTTTTGTTAATTTCAAAGGTCTCCTCTAGCCGACGTTGTCCAGCCGAAGGATGCGAAGGATCTGTGCGCCATTTTGGTGCTAGCATCACAACAGGCTTCCAAAATGCTTGCTGGTAACCTAATCTAAATATTCATGCTTCCAATTTTCTGGTTTACACATTCTATGAACCAATACCTATGCATTCGATTGATTAGTCAGCATGGAGCCTTTACGCCACTTCCTAGCTGGTCAATAATTTATTGTTCTTTTTAATCAGATGATTTTTTAGTTATATTTTGTGCTAAAAAACCTAAGGGATCTAGTGTTTTTTTTTATATTTTTTGGACATGTGCCTTCGACTAGCCAGACCATCTCTTCATAAGTCTTCCTGAACGAGAGCACATAAAGTTTGCTCGATACTCTTGAATTAACTGAAGTGATGTCAGTTCATCCAAGACATGCATGTAAATCAGCAGAGGAAGGGGTTGAGTATTTTTTGATACTGAAAATCCAAGTCACATTCCATTGCCCAATTGAAGCAAACTAATAGCAAAGGACACAAACATAAAAATATAGTGTGCAAGTAATGTATGAAAGAGAACCTACATAGTTTTTGTTAGAGAGAACATGCAAGACAAGCTTGTTTCCTGGTTCATTTAAACTCGAGCTTTATCTATCTCAGCAAGAAAAATCCTCTTGTGAAGTTGAGTTAGAAAATTTGTAACTACGTGTGTATATGGAACCCTTTTACACTATGTATGCATGTCATCCAGCAGCCATTGAACATGTAATTATTGATGCATGGATGAAACAAATCCAAGCAGATCAGGAATTCTGCGACGTTGGTTACACAGGGATGTCTTACTAAGGAAAAGCGCAGGGATATGTCGGTCCTATCAGTTGGCTAAGCTTAGGTGACTGCTTATTATGACAAGTCTGACAATGATTAGGAATCCATTTGACTAATTAAAATATCTATTTGGCTAAGTTTAATATTCAGGCGTTATCTTGCCACATCTGGTCCGCTAAGTTAGTAATCGCTGCATATTGTTTTCCTAAATTGCCTGTTGGACAATGGTATTTGGATGGCAAACCACGTGTATCCAGGCCCCTAATCATCTTTAAGCCTTAGCAAATCTGCCCAACTTAAATGGTTCAAATTGCATTTTAGGAAAATTATGCATACTTCAGTAGACATAAAGGTAAACGTGGGTAATGTTCTAGGGTTTTGGGACGAAAGTATGTGAATAGATGCAAGGTAATAATGGGGAAAGCTAAGGGTCTGGGTACTACGAAATTTTCTGACCAAGTACATGTTACTGAAGAAATGCCATTCAGTATAAGTTTAACAGGCAAACTTGATTTATCGCTATGTTCCTTGTTTCAACTAAACCCTCCACCTATTTCAATTAATATTTATGTTGCAGGAGATGGAAATACGAGATGACACAATAGATACACAACAACAAGGATATGGTACCAATTTTGGAGTTTTCAGGCTTCCTAGATGAATCCACTTCAATAAACACTTGTCTCTCTTTTTTTTCCCTGTTTATAATGGATATACTCCATCAGGTGGTTCCATTTATTAACTTTAGATCACCAATAATGCCCACTAAAATGATAGATAGCTTTCTCAAAATTACTTAAGTCTTAGATGATAATTCTGCAAGAAGCTTCTCTGGGATGCCACTATCTGATCTGTCATGTATTTTATCCATGTCAAATTTCATAAATTTAGTTGAACCCCTGATTTGTTTCTGATGTGAAACTCATGCAAGACTAGTTTTTTTTTTAATTAAAAAACAAATTCTTCTTTCAGGGCTGATCCATTTAATATTACAGCCGTACTCAAAATTCTTTAAAAAACTCTACCATGATGTATCCAAAACAAACTCCCTAGAGTCTGTATCGGTTTCAGAGATTCTTCTTATGATTATCAATAGCGGCAATTGAAGAAGTTTCAGTGGTCTTTTATCGAAGTTTTGAGAGTTCTTGGTTTTGGGAAAGAAAAGGAGAATATATAATATGTTTAGGCATACTTTTGTATATTTTTTTTGTTTCTCGTTAGTTTTAAATTGAATAATATTCAATAATCTTGAATCCTTCACCAACAGTAGATATTGAATCCTTCACCAACAGTAGATATTGAATCTTTCACCCTCAGTAGATATTGAATCTTTCGCCCGCAATAGATACTATTGTTTATTTACTTGCCTATGGACAAAATAAACCCACAATAGATAGTTTTGAGTGGAATGATATTAAGATGGATGAATTTTTTGAATTTATAGATATACAACTTCGACAAATAGTAACGTTGATAAGGATTGGTTTTTGGCACAAATCATATTGTTGACCTTGTTCTTTTTCTCATATTTCATTCTTTTTCTTTTTCTTTACTGAATTGACTAGGAAAGAGAGTCCCAATGTTGGTATCCACTGGTGTTGGTGGGAGTCAATATCGGATTGGAGATGCCAAAACAGATACAATTTAGCCACTACATATAGGTATTGATTGATAGTGATCCCAAGTGACATTGATTGGGGAGGTATAAGTGCTGCTATTTCAGTAGTTGGTGTTGGAGGAGTGAATGTGAGACAAAAGACGCATCTATGACTTAATACCGACGGCTCGATCCCGCGATCAATTTTTGATTGAACCTTTTGGTGGTCTGCTTTTATTGTCCCAATCTGTGGTGCAAGCCCCTGTTTGAAAGGCACCGCACCATGAAGGCTTTCTACAGCTAAGAAGCGCACTGAAGAAGGTTGAATCAAGTGCAAACTGTAATCACATAGAATAATGATGTAATATTAAGAAAACATGAAGATGAAGAATATTGGCCAAGAAACATAGAAAAGAAGGAAAAAACAACAAACCTCGGTACAGGCAAATGGATCCTAACTAAGGAGCCAAACTGATAAGAAACCTCAACTTGCAAAATATAGTGTGGCTCATGAGTCATGTTTCATGAGACAGTGAAGAAACAACACTGGTAAGGACTACGATGTCAAATTCATAAGAAATGGATTCTAACTAAGGAACCAAACTGAGAAGAAACCTCTAAGTTCTTTTTGACTTTTTGTATTGAAAGTTTCTTGTAAAAACAAGTTTAGAGTGAAATTTCAACAATTGATTTAGATATCCAAATTTAGCGATCCGGATCAAGTACCATAACAATCTAGATCCCGGTCAGAGATGTACCACGAACCCGGACACTCGCACCGGGACATGATTCAATGGTGGTTTAGGTGTACCTGGTAATTATGGACCGGCGTTCATGTCAACACTATTTTTTGATTTGTTTCTTTCTTTTTCTTTTACCTTTTGCTTTGTTGAAGTTGTCCAGGAAAGAGAGCCCCAGTTTTGGTATCAGCCAATGTCAGTGGGGGTTAGTACCAGATTCAGCATGCCAAACCAATACGATACGGCTGACTCATCAATATCGGCTGTTACCGCGAACCTTGAATCAAACAAATTCAGAACTTTCTAATATAAATAAACCATCCTTTTAGTGGTTTATGGAATGAGTTATTAACTTACGTGTAGCTATTAGGTTGTCTTGTTTTAAAAAATAAAACTACATGCTAAAGCATTTGTTGTATTGTTTGGTCCGGGAATTACACTTGAGGTTCCTGTCTCGTTCAGTAGACTCTTTACTAAAGATACCTTCATTCCATGATCTCTCTCCCCGCCTCTTTTACTCTCGCTTCCACCTCACAATGGCTACTTCGTCACCTTTTATCTCACTCAAGGGTACCTCCGACTATCACTAACTGCTTCCTGACATCAAGGAGGTCCTCCCTTTCAATTTTCCCCAACCAGTCTCCTAACTGAGTTGACACTTGGACACTTAATTTTCAACTAGTCACAAATGGATCAGCATAGGCTGATCCAAACCATTTTCAGAAACTCTGCTAATATTAGTCAGATAGTTGTAGTTGGTACAACATGCTTGCTCCTAAAGATCTAATGTTAATGGTGGCCAATAATATAAATACCAGCAAGCATTATATACACCTTGTGAATGAAATAGTTCCATAGTTAACTATGGTATGGATCAAATCACTACAGATCTTTAAGCATCCTCTTATAACAACAACAACTACTACTACTACTTCAATCTTTAGGTTCTAACTTGATAAAAGAAAGATTGGATGGTATTTCTACATTTAGTTAAACGTGTTGGAATTTCCTTTTTTTCCGCTCATTCTAACCATATTTTTTTTTGCTATTAAAGTCAATTCTAACCATATTTGACTGATAATTTATGATATTATCTAGTTTCTTTTTATCTTTCTTTTGCGGTATCCATAATTAGTCAGATCCCGTCAAAAGGACAACATATTACTAAACTGTAAGATATACAGGATCTACTAGTGTCATTACTTCTTGATGAATCAGCTGGATTAACATGTTAAAAGACGGTCTATGGGCAGCGGAATTTTAAATTTCTTAGACCAAACTTCATACAGTTTCTGTACTACAGAGTGCTGGGATCTTATTAGGAAACTAAGTTATATAGGGTAGTTCCTGTCCCATCATTCATTTTGTATCAGGCTTCCAGTCTAATTCGGAACTTTCTTGTTCTTTGATAATCATAAAGTGTCTGGTGGACTGCATCGAAGTTGTTCCGAATTTACTGAATGAAATCCATCTTTTGATCTGTCAGTCAAACTATTTCAGTTCATATAGCATGATAGAGGATGCTTCTTGACTAAATGCAATACCAAAAGTTGTGTAAAAAATTATTTTTGTTTGGGGTGGACTGGGTCTGGACTCTGGAGCTTGTGGTATGTTTTTGCACTTTTATGCCATATAATTTCTGCGGAAAATAGTGTGCTTTTGAGTAGAGGTGCTGAAGTTTTTATATGGGTTCAGAGAATGCATGTGCACAAACAACTTGCAAATCAAGAATCGAGTTCAACGAACTTCATAACAGCTTAGTAGCAGTTATTGAGGTATCCCTTAATAGGTGCTACATCATGAACTTCCAAAAAAATTTAAGGCGACCTTTTGTTGAATTTTCCATATTTCATAGGATTTATCAAACTTATTTGTTTGTTTCAGTCAGATGAAGCCACCACAGCTCACCTTCTAAAGGGTCAGGGCCGGTCCTGGACCGTGCCAAAAGTGCAGCTGCACAGGGCCTCCAATTTTTGGGGGCCTCAAAAAATTATTAAGGCCAGTTTTGTAATTTTATAATTTATGTCATCCCATTTGACCATTTCTTCATCAAACCCTAGACCCTACGATCCGCACAACGGCTCAAGACCTCCAATTCTTCAACCCCTATTCCCACCGATTCTAACACTCATTATTCATTTTATTATATGTTCTCATCAACATATTGATAAAATAAGAATTTGAGACAGATTTTTACAATTTAACGGTGAGTTCGTCTTCTATCTATTTTTTTTATATTATACTATGTAATGTGCTTGAATATAGATAATTTGATAATTTTGTTTAGTAACTATATATAGATTCAGTTATAATATACAATCAAGAACATCTCCAGAGATTTTGATAAAGACACATCATAATAAAATTTAGCGCCACATTTTGAGGTTCACACAGGGTCTTCAATTAAACAGGACCGGCCCTGTAAAGGGTAGTTTCTATACACATACTGAATGCAATGTTTAATCACTCAGATAGGAAACTTCAGGAGAGAGCAGCAGAGAGAGAAGATCATGCAGAATGTTCCCTTGCTTCAACGAGTCACGAACATAATGAGAATGAGAAGCAGAATGCTCACAAAGCATCAGATGATAACAATGTGACGAGAGCCCATTCCGACAAGATAAGTACAGAGGAGCCTGGCTCAGAAACTGCTGATGCCCTGAAAGACAGAAGGCCGATGTCCCCTGGAACTCTGGCTCTAATGTGTGATGAGCAGGACCCGATGTTCACGACGTCCAAAAGTGATAGTGCATCTCCGAGCCCTTCAGACAGCCAGGGCATGACAGAGGCATATGCCGAACAGGAAATGGCCGTTATGCTGAAGTTCCGAGATTTCCTTTGCAATATTTCCAACTGTGCAAGAATGAAAGGTAGGCCAAACTTCTGGTAGCAATATTTCCATGAGGTTATATAGATGTTTCTTCTCTGCAATCAATTAATATTGTACTAACTGCTTATCTTTGTGAGTATTTGAGTTTACAGTGTCAGATGCTAGAGGTGCAGGAAGTTAATTTTGAGATATCTTTCGATCGACCAGTAATTCTTGGTCATAACAGAAGTTTAATAACACCAACAACTAGTTATAAGAAGAATTTTGACTGAAGCCCATATTTAGTAAAAATCATGCAAATATCATTATGTATGTCCAAAAGCAGCAAAATTACAGGAGGAAACTATATAAAGTACCATACCCTCATTTAAGTAGGGTTGCTTATAACTTTCCTTTTTTGGATTTGTTTCTGTAATAGTTCTTTCAGAACTGATGGTTGCTTCTTTTTTTGCGTTACAGAAGAGAAGTGCTCTTTGATGGCCGCAACGTCAGGTACAGGTACATCAAGGCACCCCGAGACACGTGTTACAGAAGAGAAGTCCTCTCTGGCAGCCACGAGGTCCGAGACATCGAGGCACCCTGAGACTGTTGCCAATGGACCTCCTGGACTCAAGCAAGTGCAACCGAGGCCGACCATTCCTTACATGCAGTCCCTGTAATCCCTGCTGGCGGTCCGGCTACATGACCTGGAGAGCAGCAGCAAGAGACCTAAGGTTGTGGGTTCATAATTGTACAGGAAGTGTTAGGATACTTGCTCCTCTCTGAGAGAGATTTTGACAGACTCACATCTTGAGTTGCTTGTCCCGTTCAAGCACAAAGCCAGTTTATAGTGTCAATTTTTTCGATCGTAATTTCAACTTTTTATTTGTGTATATAACTTTGGTTGCTCCTTCAGTGTGATATTTCAATGGTGTGTTTATATACGAGTCTTCTGTTCAGTATTTAGCTGTTCCATATATCTTGTGTGTTAATTCATTCTCATTACAAAAGAGCTCTCCCCTCTACAGCTTAGGTATAAAAGAGAACTCTGCATGAATTCCAACTGTTTATTTGAGTTCAAACTGTTGGGACGAAAAATAATAGAGGTAACACTAAAAATATAGGAAATTACTAAGGGTACCACACGGTAGGGGTGAGCAAATACTATACCGATTAAAAATATCCCGAAAAATCGAACCGAAATTATGTACCGATACCGAATTGCCGAACCGACTAAAATATGGTATAATGGTAGTGTTAACGGTTTGAGTATAATACCATACCGAAAATACCGAACCGAACCTATCATATATATATATATATATATATATATATATATATATATATATATATATATATATATATATATATATATATATATATATATATATATATACTTTTTTAGAATGGTGCTCGTGATTAATTTTATACTACTCATTTTCATTTTTATCTTTGTTAATCAGTTTCTTAGAACTTAGAATGGATTTTAATGGACTTGAAGTTATGTTAAGAACGCTGAGAATTGAGTTTGTGATCTTTTGAGCTTATGTTTTTGTGTTCTTATAGAATTCTGAAGTAAATTTTGGTTACTTAAACTTATACTAAAGTTTAAACATAGTAACCTTGTTTGATCTTTTAAGTTCATTTTTAGGTGTTTGTGACTTGTTATATATTTTTCTAATAATTTTGAATAGTTGTTTGGTTGGTAGAGGTTTGGCTTTGAAATTTAATGCTTCAAAAAATGTAAAAAAAAAAATTATAAGTTAAGAGGTTCTACAATATTAAGTGTGTTGATTGATCAAATGTTAATTGGTAAAATACCGATACCGAACAAAAATCGACTGAATACCGATTTAACCGAAATCGAAAAAACCGATTCTAAATGGTACGGTATTGGTATTGATTTTTCAAATACCGATTTAAAAAAATACCGAAAAGTTCGACCAAATACCGACCGATTATACCGACGCTCACCATTACCGTACCATTTAGAAAAGTTCCATTAGGGTTCCGACAGAAGAGGCATTGGAGAAGGTGGCAGTGGAGGACGACGACGGGTGCGCGGGGGGGGGGGGGGGGGGGGGGGGGGGGGGGGTGATGTTGTTGGAGGGGGAGGGGAGGAGACGACGGGGAGGAGGAGGCGGAGGAGGAGGATGAGGCGGCAACGACGGTGGGGCTGGCCCCGTCTTTCCTGGGGGAGCCGCCCTTGTTCTTCGACGAGACGGAGCTTTTGAGCCCGAGCACCCGCTTCATCTTGCTCACGGCGGTGGAGGTGAGCGAGCGCTGCAGCGACGAGGAGGAGGCGGAGGAGGTGGCGGAGGAGGGAGGGGGAAGGGTTCGGTCCGAGGAGCGGCAGGAGGAGAGGAAGATCTTGTAGGCGGTCTCGCGGAGCTCTGGATCCGACAGGGGGATGGAGAGCGGGCCGAAGGGGGAGAGGAGATCCGACCAGTTGCTTTTTTGCTTCATTAAAATTAGGGTCCTACATTATGTTAGGACTGCCATAATGTAAGACTGCCAACTTTATTGCAGTCCTACTTGCTGAAAAAATTTAGGCTAGTCCCAAATAAAAAATTAAATGACAAACTTGTAATGTTTTGAAACATTTTTGGGCTAATCCCAAGTAAATTTGGTAGTACTCTTAGAAAAAGCCTAAATTTTCTATCCGTGTCGTCGTGTCCTTACTACTAAACCCAAGTACATTAATAGATTCCCTGTCCGTATCGTCATATGTACATTGTCATATCTTGTTGTATCTGTATACATACAACATAGGTCAAGACTAAACCCAAGTACATTAATAGGTCATATCCAACTGTGTCGTGCTGTCATAAATGCAACCTAGGTCAAAGCTAAACCCAAGTACATTAATAATAATTAACCATAAGAACACATACTTTCAAAAAAGTTCACATCAGGAAGGTGTAAGGGTTGTCTGGTTCTTAGAACTTAGCCAAGAACTTGGAGAAGGTTATGGTAGCTTAGCCAAGAACTTAGCCAAGAGTATGCTCAACCTCGACTCAGGTCTCATTGCTACACAAAGTGATGCAGTTGAGAGCCTTGTTAGCAATTCGGCAAACGAAAAAAATTCAAAACGACAAAAGTACGAGTATAAATCGGCTCAGTGCAAATAAAATACATTCAAAAATTCGGTCAAATATTCGAAAAATAAAAATATTGTGGTTAGAAACTTCATATTCTTAAATATGTTGTCAAATTTGGTTAATTAAACAGGTTCCCAGCAAGTTTATTGTGCCAAATTTGTCAATAATTTATACAACACACGTTTAAAACTTCGTATGCTTAAAATTTTTGTACTGATTTGGATCTGTCAAAAGTACGCAAGTATTATACGTTTATGGAAGATACGGAAAAATTTGCGTATAATACGAGTTTTATTCGGGTGATTGCTAACAAGGGTTGAGAGCACTAAAGTTGAAGTTAAAGGGCCTTCTACTAGAGTATCAAAAAGGTTATGGTGGACTGATGAATATATGGAAACTTCTGGTGACCAGGCAACAGTCGAGTCCGAAATTACTAATCTCTATTAGGGTTTAGGCTTAACAAAGAGAAACTTATTACATATGCAACACAACTTCCGAGTAAAGCAATAAATAGATATACAATTACATTTATAGATCTATATTATGGTTAGAACAGCACAAGAAGAACCAGAAAAAAGTGAAGCACGATCACCCTTATTTAGTTTTCTTTCTCAGTTTCATGCCCTAAATTATTCAGGCAAACATATCCAGATAACACACTCCGAATTCATTGCAAACCGTAATGCTTATTTTCAGTCATGTGCACTCAGATTCTCTGTGGCGACAAACTGGAGGCGGACTCGTGAACCTTGAAGCATCGCTAAAGAGAAGAATCACAGACGTGCCCTTGAAGCCCCTGCTGGAGCCAAATTAGTCGTGCTCTGCAGAATGGTCACAAAATATTAGCAAGTTTGTTGCAGAATTATATGTTGTAGACTGCTGCAACTTAGGACATGCAGTGCAGAACAAACACCTAAATTCAAGTTATTTTAACTTGTGAGTATGCTTCAGGAAACTCTACAGACGCACCAAAGAATGATAATTATTCAACAAAAATCTCGACATTTCAATACTAAAATAATGTTAGATTATAGGTTTTAGATTGTACCAAAGAAATGCCTCGTCATTCTAATCGTGCTTCAAAGCAGTTTATTAGAAGACTACTGATGCAGGAGGTGGTGGTTAAATTTGGTTTAGGTTTAGTTTACATTATTGTTTGAATTTGGTTTATATTTGGTTCAAATTATTTACTTTTTGATTTAAAATTAGTTTAGATTTGGATTAGATAGAGATGGTTTAGATTTGATTAAAATTATGTAGATTAAGGCATGGGTGAAAACCTATAACTAAAGCTCCAAGGCTATTGTAACATGGGGATTAATTTTTATTTTGTGAAACTAGCGCTATTGACATTTTATTTCAGAATTTTGAGAGGATATAAAATTTTGAAGAGTTCTTACTTGTGAAATATTCTCTTGGAAGATTCTGCGAAAGTCGATTCAATCACATATTGATTTGTGCATCATTTGGTATCACTCTCCCAATTGCGGGGGACGCCTTACTGCTTTATCTTAAATGTTCTATATTACTACTTCTTGTTTGATTGATTGAGACAATATTTTCTGTGAGGTCATATGAAGACTTGTATGTAGTGTATATCCCTTGTCTAGGTACAATCGTGACCGACCGTGACCGTATTATGAAATACTGGCAGATACCGTACTGAGTAGCTTGCTTGGTTATACCCCCGTTCTTCGTATTCCGGTACTGTGGTGTGACAAACTGATTAGGAGCATGGAGAAATTGCTTGGGGTGACGAGCGAGTCTCTTGTGATTATAAGGCGAAGCATGAACATCCCAACTCCTAGAAGATAAAGGGGAGTGGCTTCAACGTAACATTTTACATACAAGGTGTACGTTCTATGGGAAGATTTGTACTATTATCATTGATGGTGGTAACTATGAGAATGTCATCTCTCGAGATATGGTCGAAAAATTGCATCTTTAGACGAAAAAGAAAACTAGTCCACACTAGTTGAGGTGGTTTGGCAGAGGAAACGAGTACCAGCTTTTGTTTGGTAACCTTCTCCATGGCAAACATTATCATAATAATTTGTGGTCTGATGTTGTACCAATAGACATGTGTCATCTATTGCTTGGACGGCCATCTTCGTATTATAGAAGAGTTTGTCATGATGGATACAAGAACACTTGCACCTTAATAAAAGATACAGCAAAAATTACTCTTGGTTAGGGCTGCAAACGAGCCAAGCCGAGCCAAGCTTTCGTAAGCTTGAGCTTGGCTTGACTAGAATTAATCGAGCTCGAGCTTGATAAATTTTTTATTTTAGAGCTTGAGCTTGGCTCGAGCTTGTTTATATTAAGCTTGAGCTTGGCTTGGTTTGAGCTCGAGCTTGGCTTGATAAGCAAGCTTGATTCATGCTTGATTCAAGCTTGATAAACAAGCTCAAAATTAAGCTCATTCAGCCTGATTTCAAGCTCATTAAGCTTGATTTCAAGCTCATTAAGCTTGATTTCAAGCTAATTAATGAGCTCGATTTCAAGCTAGTTCGATTTTATATTATGGAACTTTTTTAATTAATTTTTTATATTAATTAAAAAAGTTCCATAATGCACAAAACCATATTGTTATGCAAACATATATAAAATTAGAATTCAACAAAGAACAAACGAGCTTCTAAACAAGCTCCTAAACGAGCTCCTAAACGAGCTTCTAAACGAGCCAGCTCGCAAGCTCATAAACGAGCCAGCTTGCGAGCTCAACCGAGCCGAGTACTTCTAAGCTTGAGCTTGGCTCGTATATTAAACGAGCTCGAAAATGAAGCTTGAGCTCAACTTGTTTACTAAACGAGCCGAGCTCAAACGAGCTTTTATCGAGCCGAGCTTCGAGCAGCTTGCGAACGGCTTGGCTCATTTGCAGCCCTACTCTTGGTCCATCAATGATAGAAAGTGTGCACAAACCAGACAACGGGGTGAACCGCAAACATGGCAAGGGGATAAGTCACAATTTCTCATCTCATGTGGAGTTTTCGGAGACGACCGAGGGGATGGTGTATTCCCCTATGGTACTAGGGGCAAATAAATAACAATCTTCATATCCACCATCTGTGGAAGATTTGCTGAAGGAATTTGTAGATTTAGTGACAGAAGAGTTGCTAGACGGATTACCACCAAAGCGAGACATACAACAACATATTGACTTGGTGCCGGGGCTGGTTTTGTCATACAAAGCTGTATACAGACTTACACCGAGGGAACATGAGTTTAGGAGGTAAATTGTGGATGACTCAACAATTCATAATATCCTAACTTGTGGACGAGTTCTTTTCTACCGAGAGGTGGCAGTTAGGTTATGCTTAAATTTGGTTTAGGTTTAGTTTAGATAATTCAGTTTGAATTTGGTATAGATTTGGTTTAAATTTGATTTGTTTTTAGTTTAGATTATTTGATTTAAATATAGTTTAGATTTGGATTAGATTGAGATAGTTTAGATTTGGTTTAAATTATGTAGATTAGGGCATGGGTGAAAACCTATAAATAAGACTCCAAGGCCATTGTTACGAAAATTGTGCTATTGACATTTTATTTCCAGGATTTGTGAGGGTTTCTCCTAAAGTTTTGAAGAGTTCTTACTTATGAAATCTTATCTTGAAAGATCCAGTGCAAGTCGATTCAATCACACATCGATTTACATCACTATGCTTATATCCAACTCCACAAGCCCGGTTTTAGAAGATTCCTGTATCAGACACTTGCAAGCACCTGGCTATCCTGTATTCTGGTTATGCTGATAGAGAGGCGAGGCAAGATTACTTGCTTCATTCATTGGGTTTACCCAACTAATATCATATCCAGTTGGGCTAGAGTCATGTCACATCAACAATTAGGAATAATAATTCCCAAGATCTAAGTGCTATTGGTTCCAGTATATTCCAGATAAGGACCAGGTTTCAAGTTCTGCTCCACAATACCAACCACTAACCAAACTTCAGTGGGTTTACAATTTGGACCCATATCCTACCATTAAGGGCTCCAGGTGTGACTAATTAGAGATCAAAAATAAATCCAGCCCTACATACATGATACTGCTACGAGAGTTTGGACTCTAAAAATCCATCTGCGAGAAACCAAGACAGGAAAATGGATCCATATGTAGGCTCAATCTATTATCCAACAATGTATTCAATATTGCCAAGGATCTATCTTTAGGATCCATATGACCCAAAATAAATGGATCTTATGTAAGCACCTAATCTGATAAAGACCTGACAAAATTGTTACCAGGAAGAAGACACTGGAAAAAAATGATGGTCATGGGTCTAACAGTTGGAATCACTCCAAACCCTAGAAGACAGAATATAAAAGGATCATTTTAGCCCATTTGCACCCCACAAAACCTTTTCTATAAATTTTAATTTCCCAGAGTTATTAGCATCCTCTGTCCCAGTCTATGACTACATAAAACTCAACCATCAACAACCTTGAACCTCCCTAAATTTGAGAACACAGTTCCATGGTTTTAAATATGAACAAGCCCATATTTCCCATTTGACCCTATCGTCATCCTTGAAGCCTCGGATTCTTTCTCCGAACGGTCTAGAAACCCTAGACCACTTCTTGTATCATCTTAGATTACCCTCCAAGCCAAATGATTTAATATTATCTAATTTTGCTCTGCAACAAGTGACACCAATAAAATATTCAAGTAGCAGCATTTCAACAAGGTTAAACGTCTGTTCAATTGTAAGCAAACATAGTATACCACAAAAAGATACAGGGGAAGAGAGAGCAAACAATGTTAAGGTACATACCAGAGACAGGCCTTTCTTAGCTCTTTCTTCCAAATACAATGATGGTCTGAAGAAACCACCATAGGTTTCAGCCCACTTACTGAGTCTTGAATATATGTAACCAGCCCCGACAGTATCAGCCCAGAACACAAGACCACCCCTGTGGATAAAACAACAATTTTAGGCTAATGGTGGCAGTCAAACTTGAGATGTAATATACTAGAAATCTACATATTTAATACAAGTTAGTGAACCTACAATAGTATTCCCATGGAAAGTAAAAGCACTGCTTCGGAAATTGAAAAGTACAACATAATGCTTTTTTCTCATTTAGCAGAAAAAGAATCATGCATAATAATGCTTTTTCTCATTTAGCACAAAAAGAATCATGCATTACTGTAACCTATTTACATATCTGCACAATGATAAGACATAAAAATGATAAAATTTCAGAATTAGCTAAACAGCTTGTGCACCTCTCAAATTTAGTCACCAAGACACTAGTCTTAAGACTTGACACTACAACTTCACTTGAATCACAACTCACTACTTGCAAAATTGCGATGATTTTTTTAAACACAAAAAACTAGATCACTTATAAATATCAAATCTTCATTAATTGTCCAATCTCTAACAAAAAAGTCTGAACCATAGCCAAGTTCATCATGAAATAAGTCAAGCTTTAAACCATAAAACCGTAAATTAATTTTATAGGTCCAGTTGGTAAATTACACTCCGGTTGACAAGGGTCAGAGGAGCAAAGAAGAGGGGCAACTCTCCAGAAGAGAACACCCTGTTACAAGGTGAGCTATTAGGAATCCTACTCAATCCTTTTGATGCATATATGGATCACAAAAAGTCACTACAAGCCATTGTCTTTCCATGCCGCATGAACCTATATTGCTAGATAATAATGCACCCCTGCCTTTTGGATTGACATTTTTCTTTAGCTGCTGGATATGAATACAACTAGATGTCTATACAATTAACGGAGGGATCAAGATACCCACCTTTTAAGGGAGAAGTACCAAAACAAGGTCCAAATCAGTATTGGTATAGGACTCTCGGCATGAGTAATGATATTGATAGTTTTTGTAGTTTCAACAGTTTCCGATCAGGGCATCAGGTTCCGGCACACATACACACAAAGTTTGGATATATCTGTGTTCACACTTATAGTAAGTTAGAGCTTGTCATTTAATAGGGATAATAGACGTCGTTGATTGTAATGATACCACAAATCTTAGCTTGCACTGATTGAAATCAAGAAATCCAAGTTGTTACAAGAAAATGAAAAGTTTGTGGGTCATGGAATTATTCATTTTCAGTGGACCCAAGTCACTGAACCCCAATTGTGTCTTGAACCATTAAACCTATTTGGGTTGATGCACCCTATAATCTATGTTATTCTGGACGCTAGGCGAGGCGACATACCTCCTGCCTCGCCTAGGTGTCGCCCACGAACTTGGGTACTTCCCTGTTGCGCAAATTTTTTTTCCCTGCTGAGCACATATGTTTGACCCAGGCGACCCTAGGCGGTTGCCTAGGCACCGCGACCATCGCCACAACCAGGGGAAAATAACACAGATCGAGACAATAAGTTTTTTACATGCACACCTAGGATGCCTAGGCCGTCTAGGCGCGCCTAGATGTCGCCTATGACAACATAGCCTATAATACGGTCGAGTATTTTTTCGCTCGACCAGGTCTACTATTGGGTTATTGTCGGGTCTAGCCAATCACTTCTCATTTGAACCATTATCCTATATATAACCTCTCATTCATGGAATGATTTTAGTTTTCATCATAAAGAGAAAAAGCAGAGATGAGAGTTAGGCTTTACAGTACCACCCCGCCACATCGTCATCAGGAACCAGTGGCAAAAAGACCGGCTATATTCCGTTTTTACAAGTACAAGGCGTCGGCCCCTGCTACTGACTCTTTTGATGAATAAAAATGCCAATACATGGGGAATTGCTATATATGTTATAGATATCATCTGATTTTTGGAACTTGGATCAAAGTCCATATAGAACTCATGTTCATTTTAAAATCTGTATGAATTGCTATATATTTGTGTCAGTCAGAGCTACAATACATGAGGAAATATGAGAATTCAGATTGAAACAGTTCCTGCCTGCACGGCCAGTTGTCGAAATTAATAATTGGCATCCTTTTACGGTGTACAAAAGTAAAACGCACATGAAAATAATAATAATACTGTGAAACCTCCAACTTCATGCATTGTGGTCATAAAACCAATGCTTACAAATATTTCAAGGGACAAGTCTTTCTTACAAAGATTACAGTTAATAGAAAAACCTCAAACCAATTGATTAGCCGACATGTCATTGATCTTTATAAGTAATCAGAGAATCATCCAACATCTGTCATGATACACGTGCTTCCCTATCTTCCCTGAGTGTGTGTGCGGAGTATGTTGTTAATGAATATGCATGTTTGCCTATGTACGAGTGAGCTATATGTATGTACATACAGGTAAGCAGCAAGTCCTTTTTAGTTGAAGCCCAAAGATGTTGTCCCACAACAACACCTAGTCGGTTTGAAATGCATATTGCAGAAAAATGAATACACAACAAGGAACTTTTACAGCGTCTACCATCATTTCCATGTACTAATAAGATTTTTTGAACAAATAACTCAACGAGAATTACAAAATGTGATGCATCATCATCACTCACCTATATTTGGGAAAACCCATTCCAAGAACTGATGCTACGTCAAGATCTGATGCTCGGACAACTACCTGTTCATCCATTACTCTGCACGCTTCATTCACTACTGGAAAGAATATCATCTCCAAAATATCCTGATCACTGACATTTACAGGCTGCCACAAACCTTGATCATGTCAATGATTAACACATATTGGTTTAACTATAATAAAAGCATCAGAAACAAAAGAAGAAGGGGGGATTTGTTTTCTTTGGGATATATATATATATATATATATATATATAGAGAGAGAGAGAGAGAGAGAGAGAGAGAGAGAGAGAGAGAGAGAGAGAGAGACCTTCCCCCCTGGCATGATGCTAGTACGCCTTCTGGATTCCTCAATGACAGCTTGCACACTAGGATCAGGTTTTGGCTTGCTACCCTTCTCATATAAATAGTATCCCTTTCCATTGGCTTTTCCTATTATAAGAAAGAAGTACATGATACAGTCTCTGAAATCTGAACATTTAAAGATATTGCAGGTGGCAAGTCAAAATAGAAGAAGGTTTTCACTTATGTACCATTTCTTCCATTTTCTACCATTAACTCCACAAGATCAGACTCAAAAGTTCGACCCTTAAAAGCAGAAGCAAAAATTCCCCTAACAGCTAAAGCAACTCCATAGCCAGCCACGTCCTGAAGTCTGTTAATATCAATGTGTAGTCAGCATAGGTGTAGAAAGACAGAGATACGTATAAACGAAGTTAGACAAGAAAGCTATTCCGTCCCATAAATAGAAAATTAACTTCAACTTGAAAATCTGGCAACACGAGAAATCATGCCAATGGTCTTGGTCCACATAAATGCATATCTGGAGGGTGCTGACTTACAAAATTAGGAATGCAAGTCAGGCAACAAACCCACAAAATTGTTTGTGAGTAGGATAGATCCAACTTTAAGCATGTTAAAAGATGTCCTCCCTACTGCTGTCCAGAATCACTTCACAGAGCTACTATAGTGCAACCAGTAAACAGGTCATAGAAGGTACAATGGAACAGCAAAGGGGGAAGTACTAGAAAATTACCAATACAAATATCTGCAGTAAAGACAGTAGATGAACAAAATCAAGTCATGAAGAAAAGATAAATTATGAGGTAGAAACATTCAACTACATGTGTCAGAACAGCGATAAAGTATGCTGACGTATGATGACCAACATAGAGGGAAGACTTAACAAATTCGTCGCATAATGTGATGTTCCGGCCTTCTCTGGATGAATTATTGTAAAGTACATAACAGAACGAGGGAAGTCTTGTGTGATCTTAACTTTTCTTAACAATCTTCCACTTAATTCACTTCTTTTATGCTGAAATATAGAAAATCTACCTTTTAGTGAATAATATCATAATGCCATCTTAAACATGGTTAAATGGGGGTTAGCCAATTCAGATTTCAGAAACACACTATGAGTGTGATTTCAGAATCATAATCACAGTGATTTCAGACAAAACATAGTGATTATTGAATGCCTATGACTGTAATGTGATTGTGAAACCACACCCACACTGTTTTCTAAGAGCATCTCCAACCCTATTGTGAGTTTGGAAAAAAAAGTTGTTGCCACACAGGAATGACAAGATTTCATTTAGAAAGTGCTTCTCCAATGCAAATGTCAAATAAATTATGAATGTGACATGGCATGACATGGCAAAGACATTGTGAAGTTGGTTGTCTAGTTCTAGACAATGCACTTGACAGTGACTTTACCTCCACATCATCAATTATGAATAAAAATATTTATAAAGAAGGAAGAAGAGGAGAAGTTGCATTGGAAGTTGAAAAAAGTACTTTTTATTGTCTTCTCAATACTTTTGCATTGGAGAAGATTTTTCTACCTCATTGTCTTTTGTGAATATAATCTTGCCACCTATGAAAGACATTGTCTTGTGTCTCATGCCACGTAACAAGACAATAGGGTTGGAGATGCTCTAATAATCATTATCTAAACAACTTTCTTTGTTTAATAACAATACCCCGAGTAATTGTGATTTAGTTTTAATCAAAATTTAAGTAAAATACAAATATTCCTTCAAATTTAAATAAAATACAAATCATTAAAATCTGAATATTGTGAATTAGATTAACACATGTAGCTGACTCCATAATTTTGGAATAAAGATTTTTTTACTGTCGTATAAACATATGTGTACATTTATGTTGAATAAATTATTAAATATTTGTTTAAAGTAGCAATTGCATTAAAAATTATGAACTTATGTTTGCATTATAATAAATATGATAACTTAGGAGAATATTTTATTGTGTGTGTGTGTATATATATATATATATATATATATATATATATATATATATATATATATTTTTTTTTTTATATATATATATATATATATATATATATATATATATATATATATATATATATACCTTGTGAATAAACAAGAAAATATTTAATTTCTTTATTCCATTTAAAACAAATAAGAGACTTCCATATTTGATCTAAGAAAAAAATTTGGTTAAAAATGGTACAAAAAGTATTGGATGTAAATTTGTCAGATAACTTAATAGCCGTAGGATATAGCCAATGCAGATTAGGATATAAACAAAATAGTTTGACCAAGATTTGTGTTCCGGTTTTGAGCCGTAATCATACTTTTTCTTCTAAAATTAGATGAAATAAGTCTGGAGCTTCTATTTAGGGTTTCTTTCTTTCTTCTAAACTCTTATTTAATGAAATCTAATGCATGCTATTACTAGTTAAATCAATAAATAAAATTATTAAAGCAAAATTAAGTTCAAAGATGCATAGAAGAATCTTTTATGATAAAAAAAAATTCCTAACTAAAAGATGATATATATATATATATATATATATAGAGAGAGAGAGAGAGGAGAGAGAGAGAGAGAGAGAGAGAGGAGTGCTCTAGAACCAGTTAGATGGTTTTGTATTATGAAACCAACCTATGTTATACATGTTGGATTGGAATTGCATGGTTGAGATTAGATGACTTAAAAATATGGTGGGGTCTACACCTTTTAATCTCAACCACTAAATTTCAATCCAACCCATGAAACATAGGGTGGTTCCATAATACAAAACCAGCCGGCTGGTTTTGGAACGTTTCTTTATATATATATTTTTTTTTGGAATAAGGGTGAATTTATTCCTCGCATAAAGCGGAAAAGGTATTAAAGTACAACATCACAACTTCCATGCCCCAGTAAGCTATTGTGGGGCCATTACAGATACATCGAATTCTATATTATGTAGAATTCCAATAGGGGGGTAGTCAAGCCCTCAAAGATACGTCTGTTCCGCTCCTTCCAGATGTGCCAAACAGACGCAGCAAGACGGACTCTGGCTCGTCTAGCCCACCCCGGATCCCGGCCGCTGTGATCTCGGATCCAACTGAGAATGCTCCGAATGTCACGGTCCATCCCCACTCCTCCTCTCAGCTGCGCACATTGCTCAGTCCAGATGTGCCAGGACACCGAGCAACGAAAGAAGAGATGTTCCATGGATTCATTATCATCAGTACATAGCACACATTTGGCATCCGGGATCAGCATCCCGAACCGAATGAGTCTATCTCTCGTCATCAATCTACCCCGGAGGAGACGATAAGCACAAAGTTGCATTTTCCGTGCAACTCCCTTGCCCCAGATGAAATCCACCTCCTCAGCCTGGTCGTGGTGGGTCCGGACCAGCTCATAGCAGCTACGAAAGCAGAATAGACCTGCACCTCCCCCCGTACCTGGGCCGGCCCAGTTCCAAGAATCCTCCGTCTGGCTAGCGTCAATGGGAATAAGGAGAATCTCGGCTGCCAGCTGACCAGTAAAAGGGTAACCCTCTGGCCTCCAAACTCCGTCTCTAATGATCCGGCTGCATGTGAGGCCCCTTCTTGCTTCCCTGTCCAGCTGTCCTCCCAAAATCTCGAGGAGGGATCTGGAACCCAACCATGGGTCTAGCCAAAGGTCGGTAGTCGTCCCATCCTTCATGCGCCTGCAGATCGCCGTCTGGAGCACCGGTCTACATCTCAGGATGGCCTTGAATGTGACCGAGAAATTGTTGTCAATCCTGCAGGCCCAGAAGTTAGTCCTCCGTAGGTATCTGCTAGCCATCCAGTCCGCCCAGAGCGACCCCCCTTGATGAATTTCCATGCCATCTTCACACAAGCTGCCTTCCGAACTGCATGAAGAGGCCTCAACCCAACTCCTCCTTCCTCCCGAGGCCGACATAACTGATCCCATGATATCGTATGGATCCCTCCTCTCCAGATAAAGTTAGCGCAAATAGCCTCCACCTTCCGAATAGTAGCTGTGGGGATCTGGATAGACTGGAGCCAGAACATAGTGATGCCCTCAATGACCGACCGCACCAACTCAATCCGTCCCCCAAATGAAAGCCCCGCCGCTTGCCAGCCCTCCACTCTCTTCTGAGCAAAGTCAACCAAGCTATGACAATCCTGCTCTCGGACATAGTTGACCGTAAGCGGGACCCCAGGTATTTCACTGAAAGCTCGCCTCTGTCCACACCTAAGGCGAAGGCTCTCTCCTCCTGAAGTGTGCACCGGAAGCTGAAGTAGACTCTGCTCTTCTCTCGGTTTAACTGGAGCCCAGATAGCCGTCCGAACTCCTCCATAATGTCAGAGAGCGCTCTCAATCCCCTCATGGAAGGCTGGAGAAGCACCAATAAATCATCAGCATAAATCAAATGGGATACAGCAGGACTCACCAACCGGAAAAGGGGAACAATCCTCCCGCTATGAACTGCTATATCCATCATACTCGTGAAATACTCCATCACCAAGGTAAAGAGGTACGGGGAGAGGGGGTCGCCCTGCCTCAACCCCCTGTTGCTACTAAAATAGCCATGTGGCGTGCCCTGAATGAGGACAGAGAAGGTAGGGGAGCATATGCACTCCCTCACCCTCGCCACCCATCTCTCGTCAAACCCCATGGCAAGCATCAAGTGGCAAAGGAAGTCCCGATTGACCGTGTCATAAGCTTTCCGAAGATCAAGCTTCACACAGGCCTTCATCCCCCCCGGTTTGCTGAACTCCCGCACCATCTCGTGAGCAAGCAGACTGTGCTCCGCAATCGACCGACCCTTGATGAACGCTGCTTGGTTCTGGGACACGAGACCCTGCATAATACCCTCCATACGCCTGCACATAAGATGAGTGATAATCTTGTAAAGGAAATTACAGCAAGCTATGGGTCTAAAGTCTGCAAGAGATGTCGCTCCTTCCTTCTTAGGAACCAGCGTCAGGAATGTATGGTTCAACTCCTTCAACAGCCGGCCCTCAACAAAGAACTCCTGGACAGCTGCCAGAACAGGTGCCTTAAGCACACCCCAGTGTCGCTTAAAGAACCCCGCGGAGAAACCATCAGGCCCAGGAGCTTTGTCGGAATGGGCCTTCTTCACAATATCTTCCACCTCCTCCATCCTCACCGGAGCCAAAAGCAGACTGTTCCCATGCCGGGACACCAGTCTCTTCGTAACCAGGGCCGGAAACATGCTGGAGTAGTCCGTCTGCTGGTATAAGGCAGTGTAGAATCTGACGGCCTCCTCCTGGATCTCCACCGGGTCTCCTACCAGCCGTCCCTCAGCATTCAGAAGTCTGGGAATGCTGTTCCGATGCTGACGGGTGCGGATCACATCATAAAAGAATTTGGTGCATCGGTCTCCATCCCTGAGCCAGGTGCATTTAGCCCTCTGAGCCGCACTGATCTCCTCCTGAAGTCTCATGATGCTAACTTCCTCAATCAGTGTCTTCTCCTTAGCTGCCAGATCCCCATTCAAAATGTCAGATTGGAGGGCAACCTGAGTGACCCGCAACTCTTCTTCCTTCTCAGCCAGGGTAGTCCGCGGTCTCGTCTTCACCCACCCCCTGATAGCCCTCTTGAGCTGTTTGAGCTTGTGAACCATGCGAAATTGGGCCGTGCCATCCCGAAAGTACTGCATCTCCCTCATAACAACCTCCTCATATCCTGGTGAGAGGTACCAGCTGTTGTTGTACCGGAACGGCCTCGTCCGTGGAGCAGGTCTCTCACAAAGGCCCACCCGGATAGGAGAATGATCGCTAGTACCCGCAGCCAGACCCTCCGCCACCGAGTTCGGGAAACACCTGAACCACTCGCTGTTGCCCAAGGCCCGGTCCAGCTGACAAGCAATACGGTTCTGAGTAGCCTTGTTGTGCCATGTCCAAATATGTCCCGTCCGCTCCAGCCCCCGCATACCTGACATCAGAAGGCATCTCTGGAAGTCATATAAAATCGGATCCGGAACTGGCCGACCCCCAACCTTCTCATGACGAAGCAACATAGCATTGAAGTCCCCCATGATGAGTAGGGGAAGCTGCATGTTGTCCGCCATGCGACCCAAACGCACAATATCCCCCCACAGAGCCTCCCGGAGTCTACGATCATTGTGCCCATACACAGCACCCAGGATGAATCTGAATCCACCTTTATTCTCAAAAGTAACATCGATGAGTTGCTCAGACTTGTGCATCTGAACCCCCACCCAACTACCTGTGTTCCACCTAACCCAGATCCTTGCCATACCACAAAGATCTAAGTTATGGATGTGATCTCAGGTTGCCGGAGTCCGACGTGAGAGCATAGCGGCCCCTCGAATCTTCGTTTCCAGCAGAATAGCAATATCACAAGCCTCTCTCCTCAGCACCCCTCTGATCTCCCTCCATCGACCAATGGAACACCCCCATCTAATGTTCCATGCAAGGACCGACATCTAAATAAAAGATGATGGGTCCCCCTGTAACTCCTCTGGATCGACACTCGAGGGAAGTGTCTCATCCGTCTGCTCAAGAACCGCATCCACCATAGAGGAAGGGGCAAGGTGAGCCTGAATCCGGCTAAGAGTGAGAGTCCAGTCGGGATTGGGCTCGGTCTGATCATCCGTCTCCCTCATCTGAGGAATATCCTCCAGGGTGGCCGGGGCGTGTCTCTTCCTGCTGGTGTAAACCATAAGTGCAGTAGAGGCCTCCGCCCCCCTCTGACTACTCTCCGCCGCACTCATCCTCCTGGTCATCATAGTCCTCCGAGGCCTGAACGGGACCAGCGCACCCTGCATGCTCTCCTGTCTCGATGTCAGACCTGTCTCCAGTCTCCTATCAATCTCCATAACTGTATCGTCCTCCATGTGACTCACAGGCGCCGTCTCCTCAGGAGAGTGACTAGGGGCCGCCTCCCTCTCATGTGTTTCCGTCTGAACCGTCTCTGGCCGAGATGTCTCTGCCTGGACCGCCATATGCCTGGCGTGCTCCGTCCCCTTATAATTGCATGCACTAGTAATGTGCCCAAAGCACTCGCAATGCGAACACATGGGTGGGACCCAATCATACTCCACAGCCTGCGTCATAACCTCTCCAGAAGGAACCTGATACTCAAGCAAGCTCGGCAGTTCCGAGCCTGCCTTGATCTCCACAAAGACTCTGGCGTACATTATTCTGGATCGGAAAGTAGTGGCCTCGTCTGCCTTGATCGGCTTCCCCACGAGGCTGGCAAGACGCATGAGAAGTGGGATGCTCCAATACTGAACAGGGAATTCTGGGAACCGGATCCAGACAGGAATGGCATTCAACACTTCCTTCTCACACCTCAGCTCTGGTGTCCATTCTTTCAGAATAATGAGCCTCCCATCAAACGACCATGACCCTCCCTGCACAATCCTGGTCACATCTTCCGCCAGACCAAACTTGACATAGTAGAATCCATTCTCCCTGGAGAAGAATTCCATGCTGCCCTTGGGCCTCCAGACTCTCTCCGCGTAGCCCCTGATTTGGCCAAAGAACGGCTTATTCCCCAACACATATAGCACTAAGGTGTTCTTCCAGAAATCAGCGACCTTAGCTATTTCCTCAGCGGGAAAGTAAGCCCTGTGTCCTCCACCAACCGTCATCGGGGTAACATATTCCATAGACATCGGACTTTTCGACTCCACTGGGGTGCAGACCTCCTTCCATGACCGAGGCCTCTGCTCCACAGATGGAGGCCTGGTTGTGGGACACACAGCAACCGGGTCCTGCCTAACAGTATCAACTGCAACACCCTTCCCCTTCTCCGCCGCCGTCGCCTTAGGTCTCCAACCCGGAACAGTTCGCACCATACCGCTCCCACGGCGTCGGTGATCCAGATCGCCGTTCAAGGGTCGAGGCCCTTGATTTCCTGTCCTCGC
Source organism: Iris pallida (assembly GCA_029216955.1). Classification (NCBI taxonomy): domain Eukaryota; kingdom Viridiplantae; phylum Streptophyta; class Magnoliopsida; order Asparagales; family Iridaceae; genus Iris; species Iris pallida. Next base: position 10,483,958 of record JANAVB010039818.1, read on the forward strand.
CCTTTCCGAACCTTGGGATTGAGCCCCTCTGCGTCCACCAGTCCGCCTTCTCGTCACGGTCTGCCAGTCCGCATCTCCCGAAGTATCTCCTCCGGAACCGAACTCGAAGACGGCTGCTTCACCGGAATGGCCGCCACCTCCTCCACCCGTCTCCCCCCCGTGTGTGGGACCCACATCGCCGCCGCCCGGACGGGGGCTGCTGCCCCCGATTCCAGCCGTCCCCCCCCCCCGCCTGGGGGGGTCACGCCCCTGCCTCCCGACCCCCCCCGCCTGGGAGGGCCCCGCCGCCGCGCCCGTCTCTGTCTCCCGACCCCCCCCCCCCCGCCTGGGGGGGCCACGACCATGCCTCCCGACCCCCCCCCCCCCCCCCGCCTGGGAGGGGCCCGCCGCCGCGACCACCTCTGTCTCCCGACCCCCCCCCCCGCCTGGGGGGGGGGTCCCGCCTCTGCCACCCGTTTCTTTATATATATATATATATATATATATATATATATATATAAATCTTAGGGTTACACAATAATTAAAAGAAAAGGATAAAAGAGCACACCTAATTCAGATGCAAAAAGTTTTTTTTTAATGGTCAATTTCTCATGGACCTTCTTCTCCAAATCACAACTCGATCCGAAAAGAATTTTCGAACTATTAAGTCTTAGTCACCGGATTGGTGGATTCATTCTTCTCTAATCAAAAAGTTGATTGGAGGCTTCCAATAGATAGATGGAGGAGACAAATATTCATGGAGAAAAAGAAGTTAGTAATGGAGAGGAAGAAGTACGGGAATAGAAGAGAAAAGGTTTGATATAGCAAAATAAATAGTGAGATATTGAAACCGTATGGATGAAGGCTCCGGTTGGCCAAATGGGATTTTGTTAGGTGCAGTTTGAAAACATTGAATTATATGATTTAATAACTGTAATTGACTAACACTTGATTTTCAAACCACTTCCCAGAACCAAAATTGACTAACCCATGATTTCAAAATCTCCCCTTGCGATTCTAAAATTCTAATTGAATAACCCCCCTAAGAACAAAATGGATACAGAACAGTAAATCTTGTAGAAGGCCAAAATATGAGTGAGAAAATAAGAGTATCACTGTAAGGAGAGTTTAGGAAAGCAAGAGGGAAGAAAAAATATACAGAAAATAATTTATCCTCACAACACCTAGTAAAGAGAACACTTCATAAAGAATGTTGTTTATTTTGTAAAGTTGCTGACTTGTAGGAAGAGTGATTAATGACTTTAAATAATGAGAAACACCTTTCTTCCAAAATTTCAAACTTGTTTCAGAATTATATATAGTTTCTTCTTGCCATTCATGTAGAGGAATCCCAATATTGGAGTAAGGAGGCTTACTGGAAAGGACCCATTGGCATGCCAAAATTGCTGATCACTTTATCGATTCTGAACACATCAACGCCTAGATGTACCAACATAGTTGCCGCTTGGCCATATGGGAAGAAGGTGCGATTAACAGCAAAACCTGTGCAATTCCCCACCACTACAGGGACTTTCTTTATGGCCTTTCCAACTGTCATCAGATCAAGAATAACCTGTGGAGATGTCTTCTCTGTCCGTACAATTTCCAGCAGCGGCATCACGTGTGCAGGGCTGTACATAATCATCAATTTTAAGATTTTGAACCCACTCATATATCAGTAAATAGAGAGTGACCATATGTTTATATATGAGAGTAACCGACATACTGACATGTGCTAAACGATGGTAGGAAAACTTATAAAAGTATCCATTATACTTTGAAGAGTAAAAAGCCCAAATCCATCATTCTATGCAAAATGTAAAACACAAAATTAAACCTATATGTACTAGAACCCGAAGAAGCTGGTAAGATATGAAAAACTCTCACCTGGCACACTTATCAAATAACTTGTCTGGATGACTGAATCTAACCAAGTCATGTTTCTGTGTATATATTTCAGAATTCCCCCATCGGTGTGACACAGCTAACCTAAGGACTTCTCATTCTGTTTAATTTTACTTTTGGACAAAAACTATTCAATGATTAGGGGATGTTAACCCCTTGTATGAGTCAACAAATATTCTGTAACAGATACATAGGCCAAACAACAACATAGGTACAATTCGTTTAGATTAAAGATAAACCATGGAATTGAGAACAGTAAAGTAGTCATTGACCTTTCGAACCTTGATAATCCCTTAACGAGCAGACCTTGTTACTTTTCCCATGGAAACAATGGGAGTTCCCTTGGGAAACAATGCAAGTGGATAACATTAAGTGGCAACTCTCTTTATTTCCATTCTTTTCTCTCTCAATATATGTGGCTAAAAGATCAAGTGATACAATGTAGATCTATGAAGATTTGGTAAGTAAACAAAATACAAAGCCATTCATCTTATCCACCCCTGTTTTATCCAATTTCCTCCTTATTACCTGTTCCTTTTCCGTTCATGGTAGCAATGGGCTGAATATGGCCACCCTCAAGCCCCTTAACTTCTCCAGTGCAACCAGCCTCTCTTCTCCTCCAAGAAAAATAATACATCTCGACATGCATTATAATTTATCTTCATTTGTGTAAGTGTGCAGGTTTTTGTTAGATATATTATTTTGACCTTTTGGACATTCCCCACATTTTGTGTATTGCTGTCCAAGAACCTATTCACCAGATGTTACCCCCTCTATTGGAAGTTGCAATTGTTCACTTTTAAATAACTGTCAGCTTTAATCCTGTTGTGAGATTTCGCCCTAGCACTTTAATTGACTATTTGAATTCTCGTCTTTTTTACTCATTCTACAAATTGCAGTGTTTGATCTTTATACTTGATCGCGGTGATGATGGACTCCTCAATTTCTGATAGAATCACTACTAAAATTTCACCAAAAGACTTGACTTCAAACCTAGGAAGCATAAACACTCCAAATTTGGTGTCTTGACCATGTCAGGCACCATGTCTGACATGACATGGAAACTCCAAAATATCCTACAACATGCCAAATTGGAACCTTGCCGTGTCACTGTCTCAGTATCATGTTGTGTCGTATTAGTGTCGATGCAACTAAATCACATCAACTATGATATTGACGTATGCATTTCCTAGGGAGTTTGGGATTGCCTAAGTTTGCATAAAGATCTAGGTCTCAGGTTCTCTTACACAATAAAGGTTATTTGCACCAGATGTCACATAAGCTTGTTGGTTTGTTAATTTTTAATCCTTAATACTATAAATGATGGCACGAGAGGTACCATGCTATACTTCTGATTGGAGATATAAATTGGTAGAGAACATGGAATTGGTGGGGACTAGTTTTTCACCTAAACTTAAATGAACTTCACTGGTTAATAGCATTGGATATTTCTTTAGGTCAGGACTCAGAAGGCCACCTTAGAGAGTACTGTGATATTTGATAACAATGAACTGGGAGCTAACCACTTATGCTGGAAAAAGCTTTGGTTTATAGAATCAAAGGAGAGGCCAAAGTCCCAACTTCTGCAATTTGAAAGAGAGAATTAGCCAGTAGAATTTCTCAAGGAAAATGAAAAAAAATCACCTTGAAACTTCCAACTACACAATATCAGTAAGGGGCATTTGGTTGTTGTATATGGCTCGTGTTCAACTAGAGAGTGCTACATATGCCGTCCGATAATCGGAGAAGCCCGGGATGAGTTAAGCAGCAATATGGGGCTGAAAACTCAAAAGAGACGAGTATCATGGAGGCATACTCCACCGGCATACCAATGAAGTTTGTTTTCATTCCAACAAATTTTGGACAGAATTTTGTGGGTCACTAAACATACCAGCACTATACTGCCGGCAATACCGCCAGCTTGTCGTTGGCTCGGGTTCAAACTGAAAATGGGAACGATTCAAATTTGAGGTGCTAGCTTCGACAGTCCACATTGCTCATGACTTTGGAAGGTTGGGGATCCTATTTGGATATCCTTGAACCCTAGGTCTAGTTTGGCTCGAAGTGCTTAGGAGGATTTACAAGAGAAAGTTCTTGGAGGCAATTAAGGAAATCTATAGAGAGGTTAAAGAAGAGCGCTCGTAAGGGGAGAGTTTCACATTACGGTTTGTTTTGTTTCTGTAATCCTGATAAGCTCTCTCTCTCTTGTTGATTCAATAAAATTATTTATCCTCTTGTCCTGTGGAAGTAGGTTGAGCTTGACCGAACCATGTTAAATATTGCATGTTATGTATTTGTTTTGGTTGCTATTGTTTGGATTATTCTGCCTTGTTACTTCTCGTCGTCGTAAGTTACCTGTATGTGAGCTTTCGTGTGTCGCGCAAAAATTGGTATCATAGCAAAGGGAATCGTTGGGACTCAACTTCTTGGATATAGGTAAACAGTAGGTGATGACGACATAGGTGTGCTCTCTATCTTCTTAGACAAGGATTCTTGAAATCGATGGTTAGTTAAGGTCCGAGGGAAATTTTCTTTATTTCACAATTTCGAGATGGCGAGTAACAACGTTCATAGCAGCAAGTTCGAGGTAGAGAAATTCAACGGCAAAGGAAACTTCTTTTCCTCAGGCATCATATTCTCCTTTAATCCACAATTACGTAACTCACTTCTTTCAGGGTTCATCTTTTTATGCATGTGATTCATAGAACTAGATGGTGGTTCAGGTTATATTACTTTCCCCAGAACATACTTGCCCATGCTTTCCCCTGTGCTAATGTTTTGCCTATAGTCTGTGCATACTTTGTCTCGTTGTGAGCAGTTCGAATGAAGTTTTACCATGTAGTTTTTCACATCTTACCAACTGATAGATGTTTTTAGAGTTTAGAAAGGTTCTATTATAGAAACCACAGGGTGAACTTAGATGTATTGTCATTGAGCTTGAAGATGAAATCCAATTAAGTCTTCAACAATTCAAGTGACAGCTGGGAGCCAAGGATTGTATCACTGCCATATCCAACCAAAGCCAGTCACATATGTTGTGTATCCTTTTTAAGAATAAGGACCAGTCTTGGACTGTCACCCCTGGGATTTGATCCCAGGACCCCCCTTCTCCTCCCTAGCTATACCAAAACCTCAACCACTTGTTTACCAAACCTTTGGTCATGTTATGTAATTTTATTTCGAAAACCAAAAGGTTCTACTTTAGAGATTTGTATTCCATGATTTTCTTTTGTAGTAGTTGATACTGCTCATATATTTTGTGAGTACGTTTATATTCAATATTTAAGAATGAATAGTTGGTTTCACTTTCGCAAATCGAGAAAACGGTTACATGAAACAAAAAGATGGCTTAGTATAAGACAACAAGATCCCACCCACCGGTGAAGTAAGGACATATGGTGTACAATAGTAAAAACATATGTAGGCAATACATTCACAGGCTGTCATCAAATACAATCACTGCCACACTATTCATCCTAGTGGTTTCAAAATCTCTCTTAAACTAGTACTTCATTATGTATACGCAAAGCTGAATACATACCTGAAAAAGTGTGCCCCCACGATGCGGTCTTGTGATGCTGTCTTCTCTCCAACAATATTCAGATCAATAGTCGAAGTGTTGGTTGCTAAAATGCAATGTGGAGGGCAGATTCTTTCAATCTCACTAAATATGGACTGCTTCAGTGGAACCTTTTCAATAACGGCCTAAAGAACCAAATAACATAAATAAGTTCTCAGATACATCACTCCTTGCTGTGTTTAATAAATGATCGCAAGGGATATATATCCTTTAGCACCATAACCTACTTGCGAGGACCTCTGCTTTTAGAGAACAAGCGTAACATACAAGTACACACATAAAGGAGTTATGCTCATGCTCCTCAGAAATAACAAAGGAAAAAATTCACGATACATCTGACAACCTCCTTACTTTTAAGTCGAAATCAAATATTCTCTCACCCCTCTCGAGACCAAGTGAGGAGCTCCTTGATATATAACTATCTCAAAGGTATTTATTTTGGCGCTGACACAATTGATGGCACAAGTCCAATGACCATTTTGTCCATGATTCTCGAACAAAATATAGAAGATTTAATAATAAGTTCTTAATTGTGAGTTAAACCAACCTCATTACCCTCTTGAACTTTTAGAAAATTGTGTTGCCCCAAAATTTTACCAAAAATCGTTCGGTCCTTCTTGAGCCTCCTCTGATCTCCAACGCCTTTTACTCAACTAGTTGAATACCACCCTGAGATACATGTTCAGATCTTATATTCAAATTCATAACCCACCGGACTCACTCCACTCGTCGAACTCGCTTCGGAAGGGTCCTCTATGTTTGTTGTAATTGAACCGGCTTAGGGACCAGACAATTAAATTGAAATCCCAACACTGTTAATATATTATTTCAGGATTGCAATCAATTATACTTATAGACCTTCGGTCCTAATCTCATTCAATGAAGGGAACTTATATTATTGTAATTATGCCATGCGTGCAAAGAGTAGCAACTATTTGTGGAAGAAAAACAAAAGAAATGAAAGTGAAATTACTTGGGTCACATAAAGAAGGCAAGGGTTCTAAATGCCCAGGTAGACTGCTTAAGTTACAAGAAAATGTTGTTGATTCAAGAATTAGCTAGGCTTGGTCAAAGAAATCCTCACAGATTTAATGTGGACTGGGTTCAAGTTAATTCTAACCACACCATTGACCCGAACACAAACTACATTCAACCTGATCTATCCCTAACCAAACCCAACTGAGTTCTATCAGAATAACTTGAAATTACAATATTTAAATACGACGATATGTAATCATATATTATACCATAAATTCGTTTCTCAAGCTTTAAAGGTCTCTACAATGAAATGTTTTCCAAGCAGTACACCATCCAAAATGTGATAAACAGTCCCATCCACATGTACAACCATAATAGCTCTTTTTCCTCGACCTCCTTCCTTGTGAACATTGACTAAAACTTCAGGCTGTGTTTATGAAGCCCCGATATATAAAATATTCTCCCACCCCTCTCGAGACCAAGTTGGAGCTCCTTGATATATAACCAGCTCAAAGGTATTTATTTTGGCGCTAACGCAATCGATGGCACAAATCCAATGACCTTTTTGTCCATGATTCTCGAACAAAATACAGAAGATTTAGTACAAATTTCTTAATTGTGAGTTAAACCGACCTCATTACCCTCTTGAACTTTTGGAAAATTGTGCGTTGCCCCAAAATTTTACCAAAAAAGAAATCATTCAGTCCTTCTTGAGCCTCCTCTGATCTCCAACCTCTTTTACTCTTACCCCTTTTAAATAGGACAATATGTAATCATATATAATACCATATATTCGTTTCTCAAGCTTTAAAGGTCTCTACAATGAAATGTTTTCCACGCAATACACCATCCAAAATGTGATAAACAGTCCCATTCACATGTACAACCATAATAGCTCTTTTTCCTCGACCTCCTTCCTTGTGAACATTCACTAAAACTTCAGGGTATGTCTATGAAGTCCCGATATTTAGTCTACACATCGGATAGAAGATCAGATTTTGGTTGGTTTATATTCGGGTGCTTGGATCTTATGTGTACATAAGGTTAACCACTTTGGCAACTGGAGCCAAGTGATGTACATGTGATGCTCATGCACGGGTCATGTCCCGGTGGACATGGTGTGACAAGTAGTATCTGAGCTACCACAGATGTGACAAGCGGTATCTGAGCTACCACTAATCGTGTTCCACTAGAATGAGAATGGGATATTCACACGGGTTGCGACAAGGATCTCGTGTCTTTGAGTGGGGAGATTGTGCAACCTTGATATATAATCCCACATCAAATAGAAGATGAGAGTTCGATTGATCTATATTGGAGTGCTTGGGGGCTTATGTGTATCTCTGGGTTAACCATTTTGGCAAGTTAAGCCAAACGATGTACACATGATGCTCATGCTCGGGTCCTATCCAAACGGACCCGTTGGTTTGGTGCGACAATGGCTCATCATTGCAAATACACATGGTTGTTTGCTTGAAAGTAGACCAAAAATCATTAAAGGGGTAGATGAGCTCGAATCGTCGCATGCTCGAGAGGAAATTGATGATCTAAGGTTGAAAAATAGAGGAAGAGGACATGCATGGTAAACCCTTATTCATGGATAATCATTTCCATCTACAAACAACTGAATTTGAAAGTTCGAAATGCAACTAAAATGTTACTTCTACATCCGCGGCATCTTCCTCCATTTTTTTCCCATTAATCCAACCTGATTAAACCAACCCAAGTTGTCCCGGCATGATATCCTCTAACCCATACCTGCGGTAGCATACCAGAGTTTTTTCTTGTGTAATGAAGACTGTGTTGGCTAGGTATGGTCATATCCACCCCAGTTACCACTCTTGTCATACACACATACGAATATAGGAGAAAGTTATATTCTTCCTGGATAAAGCGCGTCTCAATGCCACGAGGCTCCCACTTACACATGGTTTAGGGAGGGCGGGGCTAGATTTTCGTTTATGTGCTTTATAGTCTTCTTTGTCCTATTGTTATTCAATGTTTTATAACATTTTACAATTGAATTGTCTGGTAAGTGGATGGGGATTCTAACCAAGAGGTCTCAAATTCAATTCCCTTTAGCCTCGTTATGCCTTATTTACAGTTATCTTTCAACTTTTTCTTTATAAATTCTATCGAATGTACCCTTAAAATTATAACTTAAGGTATTTTCGCCACCCCCTCAATTGTTTTCGAGTTCAAGGTATTTTCGTTACCGCTCATTACGCGACTCGACATCCTCCAGGGTACAAGCAGCAAGCCTTACCATTGAGCTAATCCTAACCAAAATCATTGTCTTACTTGAAAAGCTTCATGGTAGGTCATGCACGCACACGTCCATAACCATAAACAAAGCCTCGTGCTATTTATTTTTGTATCACCAAATAGTTGTTTAGTGATATATGAAGGGCCGCAACCAAATGGGTGATACATTTATAAAATATACCCCTAATAAAATTCACAACCTTTATCCCGTACAATATGGGGATGATTAGAACAGATATTTTACATCCCATAAGATCCAATATTTGGTGATAAAACTGTTTTGAATATCAAAGATCTTTGAATGTAGCAAACCATTTTTTCAGTTACTATGAATGCCAATGACAGTCTCTTACTTTGTACATAACTCTGATGATGTTCACAAAAATCAGTAATCTTTCATTGGTTCTAAATATGTAGATCAAAATTAACACTACGATATATTTATCCAATTAAAGAACTACCTTGACCTACTGGAAACTTGTATTGAATGAGAAACCCCCATTACATTAAATTACACACACACACACACAAACACAACGTGCATACATGCGTGTATCCCTAACTTTAATGAGCCAACAAGGACATTTAATGGAAAGAAATTTTGGGTACAATGATAAAATACAAACATACATATAAGTGTGTAGGTTAGGATTGTACCAAAATTTATCTCCATCAAATGTCCTTGTTGACTCATTAAAGTTAGGGGTTTTGGTAAATAAACTTACTTTTTCCGATTTGGATCCTTTTTGATGGTTTTCATCATCATCCATGGCCAATTTTGCAACAGTTGGGTCAAAACTTTACAAAAGCCAAGCCATGAGATATTTGTAGTAGTCAGCTCAATTGGTTTAGGGAAAGAGTGGAAAAAGTAACCTCTATAACCATGTCGACATTCTTCAATTCCGAGTAATCTAGTACACCCGTAAGAAGTGACAAGGTCTTCTTCATCTTATCCTGTGACAACGATCCTTTCTTCACTAACCCTTCAATATTTGCTGGCATACAATTGATGAAAATATTTCTTAGAATATATACAGCTAACATTGAATGAAGTATCAAAGCATAACGAAGAATAATAAATACATAAAAACTAGATGTAGTTGGTTAAGTTAATATATATTTTTGTGCACACCCATATAATGTGCTAGAATATGCTTCGTCAAAAACTACCGAGAATAGATCAAAAACATGAAAACATCAAGATATTTGGAATCTTCTGTGAGAATACTCACCTTCTACTGATTTGAGTCCTTTCTGCAGATATGCAGAATCAACTTCCTTGAGAATGACATGTGTACCACTTAGAATAAGGGCAGTAGCTATGCCAGAGCCCATCAAACCACCCCCAATAACAGCAACAATTTTAATGGACCTTGGTTTGAGCCCAACATCAGTAACACCGGGTACCTGTCAAAAAATTAACATACAAGCGAAGCAGGATAATTGTAGTGAGTTATTTTTTTAAGGTGTATGGGCCACAAACAGAAGTGCCGAATTCCTCAAAGGTAGAGTAAATAATACTCGGGTAATATAAGAGAAAAATAGAAGAAGAAAATAATATGAAAAAGATAAAATCTAAAGTAGGAAATTTACAACCATTGCACAATCAACAGGCAATATCTCATCTACATAAATTGAATTGTTGCATGTATCACGTAATTAGACTAAGTCCCGGTAGAAGATTGCTATCACAGGAAGCTCTTAAGCTAATAATGCGCTAAAATTTTAAAATCTGAACATTTCCTATGTGACCAAGTTGTGTTTCACCTTTTAACAGAAGGTGAGTTAAAATCAATGTTCTTAAAGACAAAGTGATGAAAAATTTAGATATGTACTGATTGCATTAACAAGAAGAGAAACCAAGCTACTGCATAATTATAAGATGTCTACACTACATTATGTTTCCCTCAAGAGAAAAGGGGAACATCAGAAGCAACATGACGAGGACAATATTCAGTGCTTAGGACTTAAAATAGAAATGTAGCTTGAAGAAGGTTTTAAGAGAGCATTAACACAGCCTATCTTTTTCTTGAATGATTTTTCGACTCCTTTTTCCATTAGTCACAGTTTGAGTCAATTCACACCAACCAGAAGCAAGGAGGATATGATAACAAATAAAAGAAAACAACTCAATTTTCAGAACTTTCTCAAAAACTTATGGGTATTGGGTTCAAAACTTCAAAAGTGAATAATTGAACTTTTTTGCTTCAGCTAAATTTATATATAATTAATTACTTCATAGTCAGTATTGATAAATATTGGATAATGAAAAACAAGCTTTTAGAGATTTTGGTATTTCAAAGCGGCGAATGAAATCGTCCACCCATCCCTTCCTCTTAGCAATAGATGTAAGGAAACATATTATTCAATAAAATCAAAACAAAAATTGGAAAAGACTTCTCTAAATTTAGTAAGATTCTAAATATAAAAAATGTTAAACGAAAGGAGAATCCCTCAAGGTTCCAGGAACTTAAGAAACCCTCTTACACACACACTCCCCTTCCTGTCACTCTCACTCAATTGGCAAGCTGGCAATGTCCTTTTACAGTCATACAGGATTACAGAAAGGATTTAGAGTCAAGAACTCAGAAGTATAAAGTTGATGTTCCTAGGTATTTCGTGCGATATCTGTCATCCAGGTCAAGCAACAGAGCCTGCATAGAGAATTCCAGTGCGCTCCTAAACTTTTATCAATTCAAACAACTTATCCCTTTGTAGTTGACGTGACAAACTAAATCAGCCAGATAATTATATGTATAGTAACTGCTTGACTATTCCTTCGAAGAGAAATAATTAGGCATTTGTCTTTACTGTTTACTCAATATAGATATCACATCATTCAATTCACGTGTCTAGAAAAATCTGGAACTGCGATTGCATTGCATTAAGCCTTGAGGACCTGAAGTGTCATTGGAGTGTCCTAAAGTATTCGTATCTCCCACAATCAACAAATTTTGAAGTTGAAGTGTCCAGGTAGAGCAACCCTTTACCTTAAACATCCCTCCCCCAACCCCCTCCCCTCCTCTTCCCCTCTCCTAAGTCCCTCCCCTGTCAGAAGCAAAGTTGGCTAGCTGCTAATGGTGGTCGGTATAGACCAGATCCATAGTCAAGCTCAACTACATAATTGGTAAAGTTCAACCACGGAATTGGTAAAGCTCAACCATGGCCTACCATCGATCCAATAGCTCCTTATTAAAGGAGAGGGGAAGGGCAGAACCCGACTTAGTTATCCCTTACTGAATCCCTTGATTGCACCTGGTATACTTTTCATCCAAAATTCAAAGCTGAGGAATGCCAAATTTCTGGAAAAAAACTTTCAATCTAAAAGCAAATAGGACATCTCACAACCACAACTTTCACAATAATATAAACTTAAGAATCCAGGATATGCCACGGCAAATTGCAATGTTTAAAATTCACCATGAAACTAACCACCATTAAAATAAAGCAATTGTGTAGGAGCAAGGGGTAAGGAATTTAAAATAGAACTTCAATCAAATGGCACAAAAGAAAAGCAAGAAATATGCAGAATCCATGTGTCATTGGGTAAACACAGTTCATGGAAAAGGAGTTACATAATCAGGAAAAAAATACCTTTGAAGTGGCACGCTGGGAAAAAAATGCATGGACGAGACCTCTTGAAGTGTTTGAGAGCACTAACTCCTTAAAAACTTTCGCTTCCTGGATTCAACAAATATACTTTTAGTATCTTGCTATAGTTAAAGAGCATCTAATTAACATGAGCAAGAGATCTTGGCATTCTAGGAATGAATCTGTTTGCATTGTCAAAAAAAACTAGAGCTTATTACGATGAAAAATTACATCAATGGAGTTCTTACACTTAGCAAGCCGGCCAAGCGTAACAGGATCAGAAACCTCTTTTTATCTATTTATATTTTAGTGGGTTAAATCATCTTTTCCGATTGGCTATATGACAGTATATGAACCACTGATGTAACTATAATCATTATTTTTTACAGAACCACCGTATTAGTTGTCAAATATAGTAATAGGAAGTAGTACCTAATCATTTATCAGACTTAAGTTAAGAATAAGAACCAAACCAATCTTTCAGATTTGGTAGACCAAACAGTAGGAGGCGACAATTAGAATCATTAAATTTAGGACATCAGAGCAACAAAGCTCAAAATCACACTTACTTTGAGAACACCAGCATATCCTCCAAAGACAATTCCCTCCTCAATGGCATCAAGGCACGCCTGGTGCTGTGGCATATGTGGATTAGTCTTCTTAACTTGCAGCCTGGCAGCTTTCAAAATTTCACGTGCTTCAGAGAGTGGAACAAGTTTATCTGTCCGATGGAGAGAGCTAATCCAAGGTTTACGCCTCTCAGCAATATCCAATGCCCAAAGTCTTGAAACTCTTATCAACTCCTCAGGAGAAGTAATGGCATCAATAAGGCCATAACTGTTCCCTTCTTTGGCCCTGATTGACTTTGACAGCTGCAGCAAAATTTACATGTCTGGTTGGATCAATGATATTCTTAACGGAAAAAATAGGTATCTTCATACTCCCAAAAAAAGTAGTATATACAAATTATACTTCATTTTTTTACAAGTTCAAAAATAAATCTATGGGAAAGATATGCATTAAGTACAAAAGGAGAATTAAAATAAGTACTATGCAACACTTGGGGAGCATCTCTGTTTTTACAAACAAAAAGGGCAGTCAACAATCTGTTGTCCTATAAGGCTATAGCTAGGAATGACAAGACGAGGAGTGAATATGGGCTGACAACCAGTTATTCTGTCCAAATCAAATTGAGATGCTATGAAATCATTTTCAGCAGATAAAAAATGATAAAAAGGAAATAAAGATTAAACGCCATTTTCTTGAAATAACCAACTCGAATAAAAAAATACAAGGTTGGGATATTGGTAAGGTTCAGAATAGATAAGTTACAAGTTCGAGATTTCAAGGCTAGGTATTAATTGCTTGCATCCACCAAAATAGAAGATCCATAGAAACTGCTTGGAACTGGGAGGGAACAATTACCAGCATCATTTCTAAAGCCTTTGGCAGCCCTACAAGCCTTGGCAGACGCTGGGTGCCTGTACACAATTCAGGATACTAATATGAATATGTTCAAAATCAAGGGGGTCTAATATGGTAACATCCGAGGAAACCAATTCACAGGCAAATGAAATTAAGACTACCTCCAAACCCAGGAATAACTCCAAGGGTCAATTCAGGCAATCCAAGTTGAGCTTCTGGAGTTGATATTCGAGCATGGCAACCCTGAAAAGTAAGCAAAGATTCACAAGTACACATTTTAAGAAAGACATAATAAAGCAAATTTTATACCATAAACCACTAAAAGCAACACAAAAGCTAACCATTGTCAATTCTAAGCCACCGCCTAGAGCAAGTCCTTGGATGGCTGCTACGGAAGGTTTTCTGGCATCTAAAATAAAGAAAAACACAACAGGTACATACAAATGAGTAGAAAGTTTTGAGGTCAAATAAATATTATATTTTTAGCATGGTAAAAGAATCAAAGATATGCATTAGAAGTAACATGATTATTATGCAAACACTGGCAGTGTTAAGACCTTCTATTATGTTCACCACTAGTTCAACAGAGACATCTGGTAGAAGTGATAGATCACCTGTGAGTAAAACAACACAGATTAGCATCATTTGATGTTTAGAATGAGCCAAAACAGTATTAATTGTATGTCTATTTTCCCGAGATTCAATACCACTCTTGTGAACCTCCGCAAAAACGTTGATATCAAAACCGCCAGAAAATTTCCCTCCAGCACCTAGTAAAGTAGAGACAAAAAAATAAAACCCCGTCATTACAATATAAACTAGCTATCATTGTAGGTTGCTCAATAAGATAAACAGAATCTAAGATGACCAGAATTATCGTAATGTCGATCATATGCCGCTGCAAACTTATAAAAATACCATACCAAACATGTTCACTAATTATATAGATTAGAAAGAACTAAGAAAAAGGTTCCATTCTCAAAAGACATAGGAAATAAGGCACTTGAATGAGCACAAACTGAACAGGAAGGAAGATAAGCTGTTGTCTCATGACTGTATAGTAAGATATGTAATATATTTTAATTATTTTACTAACAAAACATTTACAAGTTGATAGCAATTGTAAGCAAAATGTTTTGCGATGACTATTGGATGTGGGCCAACAAAAATGACTCTTCGATTACACTTGCCAAACTCTTCCAAATCCCTACGGATGGCATAGAAATTGAGGTGAAAGGTGCATGTTGCCATCCTTAATTAATATTCTTATCCCTCTCGAGAGGCCAGCAGCCTGACTTTGGCATCGAAGGGATTCCATCGGAAAATAACGCAGCCAATGTTGTTTTCATGTATTAAGGACGGTTCACAGCTTCAGCCAACATAAGTGAAGACTAGTCGATTCAATCTGTTCAAAGGTCCGAAACATCATCATTTTGCAACTGTAGCACACAATCTAAAATTGTCCTATTAGTAGGCATAGTTTTGCTCCCTTACTACTGACACCCTACAAAACACAGGCACTCAAAAGTTGGCGTTGTGTCATGTCGTGTCGGTCGAGACAGGCAAATATACTTTGACACGCCAAAATATCTGTCCTTGTCGCCGTGCCCGCATTTTTGGCGTGCCCGCATTTTTGGCGTGTCATATTGGCCTTATGCAGCATAGCTGGCACCAATCTTATGCAATATGCATGCAATCAAATGACAGGAGATAAACGCCATCAGATAAGAAACAGTTTTTAACAGACAATTACAATGTCAAGGAATATGGTTTCTCATGAACACATATATTGGAAAAACTAATTTCCAATAGAGAATTTTTAGTAAAGGTGACTCATTTAATAAATTGTAACCCATAGATAGGTCATGGCACCAAAGGGGTTTTAAGCAAAAGCAATATGAATTATACATTTGGTGCGTCTTAACCGGGTTCCTTCTACGTCTTCTAGATCATAGTCGTGAAACCTCCTACAAACGAGGAAACTCTTAGGTTAACCCCGCAACAGATCTCCCACAAGGAGAAGGAGAAGAAGATGAGAGGAGAATAGCTTGGGGGTCAAGTTATTCTGGAGGTGGAACATCCCCCAGAATAACTCTCCATATGAGAGCATCCCCCTATATATATAAGCAACTAGAAAAAACCTAGAAGTGCACCCTACTTGGACGCACTTGCTACAGCTAGGGGTGCTCTCATCTACCTCGTAAAAATGTAGTCTTTGCCGTACTTCCGCCTTTCGCAAAAAGTCGTTCTCAAGGGAAGTGACATCTCGTGACTCCTATCTTAGTCACAGTTCCATCTTGTTGCTCATCTATCAGCATGTATCCCATGAAGTGTTTGGAATAATCTAGAAGATACAATTATTTCCTCGAGTAGTGTGCACGAATGCCCATGTATGCAAGTGCCCTAAGTTGGGCTTCTCGCCGGACCATCTTTCGTATGGGATGGAATCAACCATTTTAGAAGCCATACCGTTGAGTACGTAGGTGCAGTCATAATTGCATCTCCCTAGAAAAGTGGAAGATTCAATTGCGCCATCATACTTCTAACCATGTCAAATATGTTCTGTTCCTCCTTTCTACAATATCGCTTTGTTGCGACAAGTAAGAAATAGTTAACTGTCGGACAATCTCCTTACTCTTACTGAATTCCTAAAATTCTTCGTATAAGTTTCACGCCTCGGTTTGTTCGCAAAACCTTAATATTTGTGCCCATTTGATTTTATACTTTGTTCACATAGCGTTTGAATTCGTAACGATGTATTATAAAATACACATGACAGTATATAGAATAGTCATCTATAAATGTAATAAAGTATGGGGTCCATTTCTAGCCTTTTGGTTTAAAGGCCTACAAATGTCTGAGTGAATTAATTGCAATGCTGTGGTGGCCCATTTGGCCTTATCAAATGGTTTTCTTGCAGCTTTGACTGCAAGGCAGTGCTGCTCACAAGTGGACATCTCAACCTCAGCATCGAGCCCAATAGCCCGCCCAACCTTGGTTAATCTTGTGAGGACGACCCTATGGATGTGTCTAATCTATTGTGCCAAGTGTAACAATCCACGAATTGAATTTAAGGCATAAGTTGAACCATTAATAATCATTTAACCACTGTTTAGGGAACCAATACCATATAAAGCCTTATCCAAAAAGAAATCACTAAAGTTACTACTAAATCTAACATCAAATCCTAAACTAAGAAGTGCAACAACAGAAAGTAGATTTTGTCGAATGCTTGGAGCATGAAGTACGTCATGAAGAATCCAAGATCGTCCCGGATGAGTCGTTAACTGGTACAACCGGATGCCAGCACCTCCATGTACAAGTGGTTCCCTATATATACGCTTTCTTGCTCCCGGTAGGTATCCGACCGTACTCTAGGAATCCATCTTCGTCTCTCACTATATAATCGATGGTGTCGAAATCTACAACCCATGAATGATGAAAATAAGTCGCTAGTAAAGCTAAAGTACAAACCATAACGAGAGAAGGATTCGGACATACCTTCTTCAGCTCTGGACAATTTCGAGCATAGTGGTCATTCTGGCAACACTTAAAGGACTTTATTGCTTCTCACTCTTCTTTCTACCTCTCTTACCTTTGCTAGTAGGTTTAGCTTCAATTGTTTCCATCTTGTTTTTCCTATTCGAGCGTCTTTCGTTGCACTATCCAATACTGCATGCTAGCGCAGTCAGTTACTACAGCTTCGGACGTTTACATCTTTATTCATTCTGTCTCTAGCTCCAATTTCATAATATTCCATGAAGCAAGCAGAGAACGGATGACAACTTGGACATGTTGTTCATTAGACCCCTTTATTTAACCCCGCTATCGCCAAATCTCGGATCATGGATGACATCACATGCGGATCTTCATATCATGGGTTTGACTTCATCTTATACAAATTGAACCACAAAGATATGACGTACAGTTTAGTCGATGAGGTATGTCCGAACCTCAACTTCAGTGCATCCCGAAGCCTCTTTGCAGAGGTGTGGCCTTCAAACGCCCCAATGAGATCATCATGCATTGTTGCTAGCATGATAATGTGTGCATATTTGTCTTGACCACTTTTTGTATGCCTTAGTGTCGCTCCTACACGGGCCATAGTGCCTTCCTCCGGTTCGTCCATCTCTTGTTCTATGGTGTTTAGGCTATCAATCTCGTGAAGCAAGTATTTGATCGTGTGACGCCATAAATCATAGTTATTGTCGTTTAGCTTCAACCCTTTGGTGAGCTCGACAACCACGATTTAGCATCCATCTGAAAGATACACAATGGATATTGTTTTTATAGTGTTAACTAACCACTTTTGAATGTCATAATTTTTCCTTCCCCAAACGAACTATTTATCAAAATGGATGTCTTTGAAGGTCGTGGAATCATAACCAAATTCATATACTTTGAACCAAATCTCGCATACTTAAAAGTTCGGAAGTTTTGATAAATCCTTCATTTCTAGAAGGATTTGACTCTCGTATAGAGTCAACAAAATGTTCTAGTTACCAAATTTTGCAAATATAACTAAAACATAAAAATAAAAAAATCATCTTTTGCATTAAAAGACCTTGTGCATATTACACAAATACACTAAGGACTATGTCGAAATGATTTCACATTTAAACTTACACTAGCATCGGACTTTACAAGGCAAACCTGTTGAATAGGCTCTCCAGCTACTAGATACGACTGGGATACTTAAAGCCACATGTACCCTTTCCAACGTACGGGTTTAAGGTTTATCATTTGGCTAAAGGGTCCATGCAAAAGCTAGCCTAGGTATGGGCCTATTGCCACAACACCACAGGCATTTTATAACCATGGCAACAAATACACAAAAAATATTTGCTAATTTTGGCAGATTTCACAATTCGGCACCTGCAAAAGAGGGTTAGTCATTGATCTGCCAGACCCGATAGACCCAATCCATCTACCAGTGTCCTCCGCATCTCAACAAAACTATAAAGAACCACCCAAAAAAAGTTCATAGTCCATGTTAGAACATTCTCAGTATGCAGACCCAGAGAAAGAAAATGAAAAAAAATCCTTTAAAAATTACTTAAATAGTCCCCATGAACAAAAACATGATCTCCTAATAATACATTAATTGGGCCACAAACTACCCATGGCCTAACTAAATCGGTTTTCAGACCTAATACCCATACCGTAATTTTTTAAATACGTTGAATTTGGGTTAGTAGAGACATCCCTTTATCCAAATTTGTGATCCGTCCACCAAAAATTAGGCTAAGGGTTCAGGACTTTAACGGACCCCCACATTGGGGCCGCGTTTATAGTTTGTCCAAATACACAATAGACCAGACCTTACGCTTCATGAGGTCGAACAACCCACATGGCCCAACCCAACCCCACTAAGGGTCGAGAACTCATCCAGACTAGCCGATTATCTAGCCGATCGTCGGATCCCTACTTGGGATTTGACTGACAATGTTGTCATTGTCCTTGCTACCAGGATCCGCCCAAACCTCCACTTGAGGTCGGGTCTGACCACTCCCTCTCCCGGACCCCCTCATGGGTCGGGATCCTATCCTTCGCTGTCAAACACCCACAATACAATGAATTCGGGTTAGTAGACGCAAACCTTTATCCAAATTTTCTATTCCCCCATCCAAAATAAGCATTGTTCTATTTCTCTAGGCGGAAAAGGTGCAGCGGAGAGCTACCTAATGCCTAGGCCGCTTAGGTGGCCGAACATGATTTTTATTAATTTGAAATTTAAATTTTAAAATTTTAAATGTGAAATCCATAATACAAATTTGAAATCCAAAATGTTCTAACTTCTAAATCCAACACAATTCGTAATTTTTTTTTGAAATTTGAAATTTCAATGTTCTAAAATTCAAATCCAATCTTAAAACCCAAACAACATATCCACAATACAACTAAGCATAAAAAATGAACAGTCGCACAGGGCCGAATAGGTCCGCCTAGGCGCCGAACAGGCCCGCCTAGGACCGAATAGGGCTGATTTTCCACCTAGGCCCGCCGCCTAGGAGGGTTTTTGGTACGGTCGGTGGTCGTCTATGCCGAAATTTAGAACACTGAAAATAAGGGGTTAAGGTTTAGGACTTTACCGCACTCCCGTATTGGGCACACGGTTACAGTTTGTCCAAATACCCAAGAGAGAGAGCATAACGCTTTACAAGATCGAACGACCCACATGGCTCCACCCGAACCCCACGAAGGATCGTGGATTCAGCCATGCAAGCCGATCGTCGAACCCACATATAGGGTTCGGCTGAGGATGTCGTCATTGTCCTAGCCGTACTTGGGTTCGAGTCTGGACACTACCCTCTCCCGGACCATTATGGGTCGGGATCCCATATGTCGTCGCCAAAAGACTCGTTGGGACGTGAGTTTGTACACCGGCATTATCCCTCCTCTGTCGTGGTCAGGGCCGCTTGCCGACAATACCTCGTGTCCCCCAGAGGGGTCGAGGTTGATGTCGACATCGGTCGAGTCCCCTGGTGAGGATCAGTCGAGTCCCTTCGCGAGGGTCAGACGATATTGGTGCGTGGCTCGCGGACCCCTGATGGGTCGGCATCGCTTTCTCCTCGACCAGGAGGAGCACAGTCTCCTTTGTAGGGTTAGGATCCCTCACTCAAAGCCTAAAACATCATGTAATATTTATAGAGAAAAAACAAGGAACCCTAACTTTTTAGGGTTTCGTAGAAGAGGGAATAAGCCATGGCTCTAATACCATATGTAACTCGTAGGTGGGTCATGGCACTCAAGAGGGTTTAAACGAAAGCAATATGAATTAAACATTCAGTCCGTTTGAATCAGGTTCTTCTAGACCACGGTCATGATACCTCCTACAAACGAGGAACCTCTTTGGTTTACACTGCAACAGATCTCTCATTGAAGAAGGACAATATATTCTAAAAGTTAGCTCTCCATATGAGAGCATCCCCTTATATATATGTAACTAGGAAAATCCTAGAAGTGAATCTCACACAGGCGCACTTGCCATAATGACCTTGCCCCCATGTGGGCTAGCCACATGGTGAATCAGACCCGGTATAGACCAGAGTAGACCGGTCCGGTTCGGGTCATTGACAACACAAATAATTATGATTCTTTTAGGGTCTGCTTGGCAATGGTATTTTCACCGGTTTTGTGAGGGTTTTGAGCCGGTTGTTTATGAAGTATTTAAAAAAACTTGGTAATTTTTTGAGCCACTGGTTTGGTCGGCTCAAAAATCTGAAAATCGGTATAGTTAATTTTGGGTATCTTTATAAACATCCAAATCGGTGGATTTTGAGAGTTTTTATTGTTTTATTTCATTTATATCCTCACAAAAAAATATAATTATAACTACTAATACCCTACCTTATTTCCTCTTTCTCATCTTCGCTTCTCTTTTACTTCCTCCAAACTACAACTACTTCCTCCGGTGAGTTTTTAAAATCTTATTTTTCTATACTCTCTCCTATCTTCATCCGGACAATTATTTTTATAATAATTATCTTCATCCAGACGATAATTTTTATAAATCTTATTTGGTTATTGTCTAAGTCGAATATTGTATAATACACACCCATAAAGATATCTCCAAGAATCCTGTATCAAGAAGAATTCGACGTCAGAAATAAAACTTTGGAAGAGCTTTTGTTTATATATGGACATATAGTTAATTTTATCCTTGTAAAAAACTTTCGGAACCCCTGGTTAATGAATTACCAAGCATGGGTTAGATCGGTGTAAAAGTCCTTACTTAAAACCACCAAAATTCGGACCCCTCGTAACCGCTTAGAGCATCCACAGTGGGAGAGGTTTCAAGTGCTACATTTTGACTTTAGTCAAATTTTGTAGCACTTGAAAGCTGCACTGGGCACTTATACATATTTGAAAATTGCTAGAAAGCTAAGAGACATTCCAGATCTAGAGCGTGCCTTAGCTCCCCTACGTTAATTCTTGGGTCCACCAAAATTAACCGTTTTTAGCAAACAAGGAAAATAAAGATGGGAAATAGAGAGAAAAAATCTTACCAAACAGGAAAGGAAAATAAGGATAAAAAAGAGGGAGGAAAACAAGGAGGTTAATTTAGAGTATTTGTTTGGAGTGTACCATTGGGTGCCAATATTAAGGAGACACTCCAAAAGCAATAATTTATACAATTTTCAATAATTTGGAGTATGTGTTTGGAGTGTCTTCACTGTGGATGCTCTTATAACCGATACTCTAAAAGCACCTCATAACTGCTGCCCAACAATTGCCAAGCAGACCCTTAGGGGGCGTTTGGTATGCGGAATACTATATAGCCGGGAATTCTATATTTCCGGGAATCAAATTCCAAGGAATTAAATTCCCTGGAAAATTACATTCCCATGTTTGGTGACAATATAAATATTCCCGGAAAAAAAATAATAAATAATAATAACGAAAAAAAATGAATAAATATAAAAAAAAATCGGTAAAAACGACAAAGAAAGGGTAAAAACGACAAAATAACAAAAAACGACAAAAACGATGAAAAACGACAAAAACAATGAAAAACGACAAAATCGGTTAAAACGACAAAAATGACCAAAAATGAACAAAAAATGTATAAACGACAAAAAATAACAAAAAAAGGGTAAAAAACGACAAAAATAACCAAAACACGACAAAAACGACATAAAATCGGTAAAAACGACAAAAAAAACCAAAATGCGGCAAAAAACGACAAAGAACAACAAAAAATCGGTTAAAACGACAAAAAATGACAAAAAAATCGGTTAAAAACGAAAAAAATTCGGTTAAAAACAATAAAAAATCGGTTAAAACGAAAAAAAATAACCAAAAAGCGACAAAAACGAAAAATAATCGATAAAATGACAAAAAAGGACAAAAAAATCGGTTAAAACGACAAAAAATCGGTTAAAACGACAAAAAAATCGGTTAAAACGACAAAAAAAAAGGTTAAAAACAACAAAAAATCGGTTTGTAAAACGACAAAAAATAACCAAAAAGCGACAAAAACGAAAAATAATCGATAAAAACGACAAAAAGGACAAACAATCGGTTAAAACGACAAAAATAACCAAAAAGCGACAAAAACGACAAAAAATCGATAAAAGCGACAAAGAAGCGACAAAATGACAAAAAATGCCATAAAATCAGTAAAATGACCAAAAAGCGACAAAAACGACTAAAAATCGGTAAAAACAACAAAAAAAGTAACAAAAACGACAAAAAATCGCTTTTAAACGACAAAATTGACAAAAAAAACGACAAAAAGGACAAAAATTGGGTTTAAAAGCGACAACAAATAATCAAAAAATGACAAAAAGACAAAAAATGGGTAAAAACGACAAAAAATCGCTTAAAACGACAAAAAAATGGTAAAAAACGACAAAAAAAGCGAATTTAAAAACGACAAAAAATAATCAAAAAGTGACCACAAAAAGACAAAAATTGGATAAAAATGACAAAAAATCGCTTAAAATGACAAAAAGTTGGTAAAAACGACAAAAAATGACAAAAAGCGATAAAAACGACAAAAAAAGAAAAAAAATGTTCAAAACTAATCAAAATTGATCAAAAAAGAAGAAAAAAAATTTTAGACAATTTTTTTTTTCCCGGGAAAAAAAAATACCCACCTATTCTCAAGGGATAGAATTCCCATGTTTTGTGGGTAAACTATTTACCCGGGTATTTAGAATTCCCGGAAATAAATTTTTTAGGGTGCGGCTATCCGCACCCCATCAGTTGCTAAGAACACCCCAGCCCAAAAAAAAAAAAAAAAAATTATTGACTTTCCTATTCTACCCCCCGGGACCCCGACCCTGACTCCGACTCCCCTCCTCCTCCGACGACCGCCTCCCCTCCGACGACGACCCCCCTCACCCTCCTCCCCCGACCTCCCTCCTCTCCTCCTCCCTCCTCCTCCGACCCCCCTCCCCTCCCCCCCTTGCTCCACCGACCCCGAGGGGAGGGTGGTCGGAGGAGCAGGATGGGAGGGGAGGGGGGTCGGAGGAGGAGGGAGGATGGAGGGGAGGGGGTTCGCAGGAGGAGGGGAGGGAGGTCGGGGGAGGAGGGGGAGGGAGGTCGTCGAAGGGGGTGAGGAGGAGGGAGGAGGAGGGGTGAGGTGGTCGGAGGAGGAGGGGAGGGAGGTCGGGGGAAGAGGGGGAGGGGGGTCGTCGGAGGGGGTGAGGAGGAGGGAGGAGGAGGGGTGAGGTGGTCGGAGGAGGAGGGGAGGGAGGTCGGGGGAAGAGGGGAGGGGGGTCGTCGGAGGGGGTGAGGAGGAGGGAGGAGGAGGGGTGAGGGGGTCAGAGGAGGAGGGGAGGGAGGTCGTCAGAGGGTGTGAGGGAGTCGTCGTCGGAGGGAGGAGGAGGGGAGTCGGGGTCCGGGGGGACGGGAGGGGAGCAGGCGGAGGGGGGAGGGAGGAGGGGTAGAATAGGAAAGTCAATTTTTTTTTTGGGACTGAGGTGTCCTTAGAAACTACTGGGGTGCGGATAGCCGCACCCAATTTTTATGAGCCAAACAAATGTGGTAATAGATTTCCCATCTTAAATTTTTCCGGAAATAAAAAAAAATACCGCGTACCAAACGCCCCCTTAGGCTGTAATTCATCCAATTGTACAAAGGAACAATTCATAAAAGAGATAATTTAGCAAATGCCCCCATTCTAAATGTTGAAATTAGCATATACCCCCACTATTTTATTTATCTAACAAATACCCCCATTTTTTGATATAAAATAATATAAATTTAAGATATACCCCCACTCTTTTACATAGGAGTGGGGGTATTTGCTAAATAAAATAAATAGTGGGGGTATATGCTAGTTTTAATATTTGGAATGGGGGTATTTGCTAAATTATCCCCTTCATAAAACGATAAAGAGAGTTCAAAATCAGTAATAAGCACAAGCTCACCGGTCAAGACAATAGCTTTGACGTCGCTTCTATTCATCGCCTCCGTGTACTTCTCCTTCAAGCCAGCGATGACTGCACCGAAAATCAAATCGGAAAGGGGAAAAAAATAATTAATATCAGTGTCAACAAATTCTCATCGAAATCGAAGGGATTGCGATTAGAATTGGGGGAGTTAGGGATTCACTTGTTGGAGCCAGCGCGTTGACGGGGGGGTTGGAGATGGTGATGAGCGCTACCCCGTCGCTGCCCACCTCGAGCGAGACCCAAACCCTATCCATGGGGAATTAGGCTTTCCTCGGAGAAATTAGGGTTTGTGGAGAGGGAACACTACGGATCAAGAGAGAGGGAGGAGGAGGAGGAAGAAAAGGAATCTTTCTATTTGTACAGCGAACGGGAGCGAGTAGGAGAGGAAAGGATTTATTATGCGGAAAATAAATGCTAAATGCACTCATGCTTTTTTTTTACGTGCACTCCTTCGGGTTTTGGACTGACACGCGGTCCTCCGCTCGGTCCATAAAGACGGATTCTTCGAAATATATTCAATAAGACCTAAAAAAATAATATAAATTAAGGTCTTTTATTATCTTCCGAGCTTCATGCACACAGGTCCAACGGATCCGACTTTACTCGAACATGACACAAAGGTCTTATCTTCATTTTATGTTAGACTTGAATTTTAAAAGGCTTAATTGCTAATTGCTACCCTCAACTATTACATTTTTTCAAGTTGATACCTTAAACTTTTTTTTTGTAACAACTTGATACCCGGATATTATTTTGGACAAAAATGCCCCTACCCCTAACCCTCCTCCCCCGTGCTAGCTTCGCCCCCCCCCCCCCCCCCCCTCCCCTCTGCTAGCTCCGGCCGCAGCTCCCCCCCCCCACCCCCCTGCTCGCTTCAGGCCATCCCCCCCCTCTCGCTCCGGCCGTTCGCCCGCTCCCGCCTCTCCCTAGGGCTCGGCAGCGGGAGGAGGGGGGCTGGGAAGGGGGGTGCGGAGCGGGAGGCGGGGGCAGGAGGTGGCCCGGAAGCGAAGGGGGGGGGGGGAGGTCGGCCGGAAGCGAGGAGGGAGGGGGGGGGGGGGTCGGCCGGAGCTAGCAGGGGGGTGGCCGGAGTGGAGGAGGGGGTGGAGGGAGGGAAGGGATAAGGGCATTTTGGGGTTTTTTAAAATGTTAGGTATTAAGTTGAAAAAAAAAATAGTTGAGGTATCAATCTGTTACGAAAAAAAGTTTAGGGTATCAACTTGAAAAAGTGTGATAGTTGAGGGTAGCAATTAGCAATTAAGCCATTTTAAAATAGACAGATTCTAGCTTCGTATATGTTGTTTGACCATCATAGTAGATCCCGATATGAATTTTTAAGAAAAAATTTAAGTGGCATCCCACTTCGTTTATCCTAATTCAAGGTGTATCCTATACAATTACAATAATGTAAGGTATTCTCATTTTTTTACGGAAATCGTCCTTCACTGACTGTCACGACCCGATCCCAACTAATTGGGTCGAACCGGATCATGCCCAGCCTGCACCGTTATTGAGACGGCGGCAGTAAGCTGTTCCATTGCAGGTATTCACAACAACACAAGTACATTTGTCACAACTGTTCTATTCGGAATTTGAAACTTTGTTTAATAAAATATTCAGAAGTACAACTGTGAAAGGAAATACCGAAATAAAACTACAAACTCCAAATAAAGAAGAAAATGCATAAAGGAAGAACTATCTAAACATCAGGTTCAGCAGTCCCAGGATCAGCGTCCTCCAGAGACGGCTCCGGTACCGTCGCAGGGTAGAGAACCGGGTCGTAGTAGCTATTATAGTATAGCTCGTCATCCTCAGTGTTACCTAAAATGTTGTCTCCAGTCAGGAGGGAGCAAGAACGAAATATGCATCTCATATCTTAAATAGTAATTGGAAAGTGCAGGATAAACAGTTTGAAATAATGATTTTCAGCAGTTTAAAACAGTTCAGTGTGTTTTGAATATGCAAACGCCTATGACCGGCTTGGGTTGATCAGTAGTATCTTAGCGATACGATATGGCTTATCCCGTGTGTGAGAGGGGTAAGCTAACACAGTCAGTTCAGTAGGGACTTTGGTCATAAACGTTTACACTATTCCCCCAGTCCCAGATTCAGTAACAGTAACAGTCGGTAGAGTTCCGTGCCAGCAGCGTGGTTTAACATGCATCTTAACTTTACTAAATAAAATACAGGAATACACAAATCGTAACTTGCCTTGTATTAGTTTGACTGGAAGAACGAGTCGGTACCGAGGAGGAACGTCAGTTGTAACTTCGAGTTCCTACAGTTGAGAACTCGACTTAGATCCTTGAATAACCAGGCTAAGTGTGCTAGTTGCAATCTCTAGTAGTAATGTCCTAATCAGGTTTTAAGTTGTATTAATCTACAGCTAACGTTTACGTCGCAACTACGTGCGTTTGTGTCACGCCCCAGAACCAGAATACTGGAGAGCGGGGAATGACTCAGCCAGCTACGTATTACGGGTAGATGAATACCGTATATATCAATGCTGTCTAACCAGACGAGGGGGGTGCATACTACATAAAAGTCCTACTATGGTCACTTCACATCTATTGTCTCAATCATTCAAACAAGGAACAGAAATAGAGAACATGTAAGATAAAGCAGCAAGGCGTCTCAAACGCTTTGTCAAAATGTTCTTGATATCTGGCTTTACAAAATATAGCCAGATTGATGTAGCAAAAGTATACACAATTGTTATCAGCTGCAGCCTGACTTAGTTACAATTATGCAAAAGTAAGTACAAGACGATCCGACTAACATGTCGGTGCCAAACGGCAAGGTATAAAGTATTTAACAAAACGAGCGGGGAAGTAAGGAAACCCACTCGAGTCCTCCTGCGATCATCCTTCTAGTGTTGACCATCTTGGAGGTAGAAGTAAGCTGGATCCTCGGGAACCGGCTCTAAATCTGGCCATGCAAAACCAGAGAGGTTAGACCTCTAATAGCAAGTACCTCAAGGAAGGACGATATGAAGGATTAAACCAGTAAGTAAAGGAATATAATGATAATAGATCTCTGCTTGCTACTGGAACTCACATCACATTAAGACACTTCGAACCAACCTCCCAACCAAACAAGGACAGAAGTTGGCCCGTCATGTCCTGACATTCTGATCATCCCAGTTAGGTAACAGAGTAGGTACAGTACACAAACAAATCATCTTGAACGGCCAATCAACTACTACGGCTTGCTATTATGAGTTCCAAGTTATCCTGGAATAATGCAATTAGGGATTCCTCAGTTCTTACTATGTGCAAGCAAGGCTAGTCTATCCAGTCAATCAATTGGCCCATGCATGAATTAGACGAGTCCTAGCAGGACGCTCGTCAATATACAATATACAATAATAATAAAAGCAGATACTGTTCCCTGCCCGTGTGGCAGATTTACAGTATCTGTGGGAACAGGCCGGCCCGTCGGGTACTACTCGTTCCAAGGGGGCTGCCATGTAAGAATTCGGGAATCCATTCTCTCCATGTAATCATTATTTTATTTAACTTAATAGTCCCTACGTTGAGTGAAATCCCATGCCGTGGATCATGGTCTTTCAAATGAGTACTTTCGTACGGGGTACGATATGCACAACTCTACAACGATACCAGTGCGGTTAGGTTGCAGGTCTTACATAGCGTAATGCAACAATCAAATCTAACCACGGTAATCATGCCTTGACCATAAAGTACACATGCTGATTTTGGAAGATAAAAATAACTAATAAATAAATAAATAATTTGAAGCCTGCATGTGCCTGTATGCCAATATTCGAGATTAGCCAGTTGATTACAATAGTTCATTATATGAACGTGTCTCATTCGTTCAGTTCAATAAGACGACTAGCCAGCCTCTTTAGTTCCAACTAGGAACGCATGATCAATTTTAGTCAAGCTAACAATTATCATCAATGGTATCAAGGCATGAAAGTCAACTAGTATTCAGTGGGTCGAGTCTACAACCTTCAGGGTTTAATTCCAGTCAATCCGGGTATCTATAACTCAATTCATGACACATGGTACATCCCACGTAACAATCTATAATTAATAGAAATATTAACATATCATGATTTATCACGTTTGTGAAAAGGCGTAAGGATATAAAATGGACGTAAAATATCTAAAAATATCAATATTCAGGGCTATAGAATAGTCATGCGGCTAAGTCTAATGCGGCCAGGATGAGTCTTATGCGGCAAGGAAAAGAGTCGGGTTCATACGGCTCAGGGGGTGAGGCGCATGCGACTGAAGAGGCAGGAACCTATGCGGCTGGCGAGTGGGACTAGCTCCCATGCGGCAAGCAGAAAGGGTGTTCCATGCGGCTAGGATGAATTGGGCTCATGTGGCCGAAAAAAGCAAGACACATGCGGTCAGCGGGAAGGATACTCATGCGGCTGGCGGGAATGAGTCCATGCGGCTCAACCAAGTCGAACCCCATGCGGCCGGGTCAAGGAGATTGCTTATGCGGCTATAAGGTTCAGGACCTCATGCGGCCAGCGAGTGAGCCTGGTTCATGCGGCTGGATTGGAGAGAAATCCATGCGGTCAAGAAAGACGGGGCACATATGCGGTTAAGTGGGGAAAGTCCATGCGGCTAGGAGAACTCCCTATGCGGCTGGGCTCAAAATGAGTCTCATGCGGCCGGGTAGAAACTTTTCATGCGGCTGAGAAGGAAACAACCCATGCGGCTGGGAATCACTTGCCGCATGAATTATTCATGCGGTCAAGTCAAGTACTGTTCTTCTTCTCCAAGTTTCAGAAAGAAGAACACCATCAACCCAAGCTTCTAAGTTCCATAAAACCTTCATCCAGAGTCCAAATTCGAACTTTCTTAGGTCAAAATTGGGTAGAATAAAATTCTCTACAACATGGAACCATCAAAACTTGAAGATATCAAAGTTTACTAGATCAAAACCTAAGAAACCCGAAAATGTAACAAACTTAGATCTACAACAAATTAGCCATGTAAATTGAAAATGCTAAGTACTAAAGAGGCTTAGAATCAAATAAGGAGGATGGATGGAACAATAATAATGGGGATCCATCAAGAAGCAAGTTGGTACTTGCCTACGGTTTGGTAGGTGGAGAGAGAGTAATGAAGAAGAAGAAGAGGAGTAATGGTGAAGAAGTAAAATAAATGAGGAGAGAGAAGGAAGAGGGTGACTTAAATAGAAAGGTGGTGGTAGGTGGGAGTTGGGCCGGGTCCAATGGGTCCAATAAGGCTAACCCGAAAGTAAGACTAAAGCAGGAAATAAAAGGCAGGTAATAAATTACAGGAAGAAATATAGAAATAAAATTGCAGGAAATAATTAACATAAAAATTAAAGAGCAGCTAATTAATTAACATGAAGTTATTAAGAATTTAAATACAGAATACTACATGATAAATGCTAAATAAATACATTCAGGCAAATACGTATTAAAATACGCATTCTGGGAACGGGGAGTGCATCTCTACCCTCCTTAGAAAAATTCCGTCCTCGGAATTTCAAATTCAAGCAAGATAGAAACATCGGGGCTAAACCAATCTAAGTACAAGCAATTCAATCAAGCAATCATTTTACAATGCCCATAGCAAGTAACATATATGTAATCCATCAATCTACGATATCAACAATTCTACCCATAAGGTGATAAGCATGAGGGATCAAGACAATCAAGGTATACAGAAAAAGATATACCTTGTGAGTCAAACAGGTGTGGATATCGTGATCGGATATCATCCTCACGTTCCCACGTTGACTCCCCTAAAGAGTGATGACCCCAAGCAACCCGGACAAGACTAATTGTTCGATTCTTGAGTATCTTCTCTCTTCGGTCCAAAATAGACACAGGCTGTTCCTCGTAACACAGGTTGGTACCAACAACCAGCTCAGAATGATCAAGGATATGGCTTGGGTCCGATACATACCTTCGCAACTGAGATACATGAAATACGTCATGCACCTCTCGTAACGAAGGTGGAAGGGATAAACGATAAGCAACATCGCCTATCTCTCAAGAATAACAAATGGGCCCACGTACCGCGGACTCAACTTCCCGCGAACGCCAAACCTAATGACCCCACGGGTAGGTGAGATCCTCAAGAACACGTGGTCCCCAACAGAGAACTCTAACGGCCTACGATGCTGGTCGCCCAATGACGATGCCGGTCCTGCGCAACTCGAAGTCGCTCTCTAATTCCCTTAACTAATTCAACCGTCTGAACAATCATTTCTGGGCCTAACATCTTTCTCTCTCCGATTCATCCCATGCTAGTGGCGACCTACACTTCTTACCATATAATGCCTCGAATGGCGCCATCTGGATACTGGCTTGATAACTGTTGTTGTATGAAAACTCAACTAAGTGCAGGTGGCTCTCCCAAGATCCTCCAAAATCTAGGGTGCAAGCTCGTAACATGTCTTCCAAAGTCTGAATTGTCCTTTCTGATTGCCCGTCCGTCTGTGGATGATAAGCCGTGCTAAATCTTAACTTGGTACCCAGACTATGATGCAAGCTCTTCCAGAAATGTGATGTAACGGGTATCTCTGCGGTCACAATACTGACAGGGACTCCATGCTGCCTGACTATCTGTTGCATATACAACTCTGCCAACTTTTCTGTAGATTGCCCTACTCTGAAAGGAGAAAATGTGCTACCTTTGTAAGCCGATCCACGATCACCCAAATAGCATCTTTACCACTTGGTGATCTCGGTAAACCGGTCACAAAGTCCATTGTATATGCTCCCATTTCCATTCGGGACAGGAAGCGGTTGCAATAATCCAGCTGGCCTCTGCTGTTCTGCCTTTACTTGCTGACATATCAAGCAACGGGAAACAAACCTAACTATCTCCCTCTTCATCCCGTTCCACCAGAAGTGCTGCTTGATATCTTGGTACATCTTGGTCCCTCCAGGGTGAATAGAATATTGAGAACTGTGAGCTTCTGCCATAACCTCCTGTCTGTATCTCCACTAGGAACACATTGGCGTGACCCAAACCTAAGTGTACCATCTTCATGGATTTGCATCTCCTTTCTGAGTCCTGACTCATATTCTGTCCTAAGCTTCTGAATCCTTGGGTCCTGTGCC